>OMNM01034913.1:0-10526 GCA_900302745.1 Parablennius parvicornis | reverse complement strand
GGTTGAGCTCCGTCATGCTTCTCGCCTCCGGCACCCTCGAGCACGACAGCATGTGCTCCCCAAGTCTCAGATGTAGAGTCATATGTGCTACACGCTCACACACGCGGCGTCATTCATGCAGCCTAACGTAACATTTTTCACCAAATGGACTCACTCAAAGTGTCGGCGGTATATGTTGACCACACAGCCAAACAAACTTGTGCGTATGAAAAATTGATGAGAAACATATCAGAGACAGGTTTTTCCTGGTCTCATGCTGTCAAAAGTAGATTTGTACATGTCAAAGAAATCTAACAGATTGAATCGAGAGAAAACCAATTTTATTGTCTTTTGCTTTTATTTCAAAGGCTTTGGTGAGAGTGACTGTCCACCAGTATCTGACTTCACTGTTCACAGAAATGAGCAAGACAGTTTGGAGCCTTTGTCACTGCACACAATATACCACGATATATATTAAAATCAACGTCTAACAAGGTGCAATGCTTTGAGCAACTCAAAAAAAAACATAAAATACTGGAGGACTTTTCTTCATTTAATTTCAATATCATTTCAATGTCAATATTCATTTAATTTCAATAATCAATACCTGACGATGGCTCTGAAACTGAGAAGTGACTGTGATAGATGAATATGTAATGAAATTGTAAAGGTGGAGGTGGAGAGATTTTGCGGTACAAATGTAAAAAATGTTTATAATTATGCACAAAAAAAAAGTAAGACCACAATTAGTAAAGGAATCAGAATATTGAAGGTAAATTAAGTAAATTTCGAGAAATGGTCCTTTCATGTGTTCAAAAGTTGTTTATCAGGGCTTTGCCAGTTCGCTGTCAGTAATAAAGATAAAGTAACTCACTACACCCTTTAGTGGTAAAATCTTGATGTGAAAATGTACCGTTTTTGCCTTTTTCCATTTTCATTTGAAAACATTGCTCTGTAAACGGGGCCTAAGACTGCATGTCTCACTTTTTAAATTCAGTAGCTCAATAGAAAGTCCTTGGGGTGGCATCATCTGCTGTTGATTATTTCTGGTTGTCATTGGATTCGTTATTGTAAAACTATTACACGTCATAGCAGAAATGGGTTCTCAAGATATATTTTATGTGCCAAAGCTGGTACTGGATGACCAAAAAAAAAAGGAAAAAAAAAGAAAATAAGGTTGACAGAGGTGTAAAAAGAGAAAAAAAAAGTACTGGGAGTTGAGTAAGAAAAGGAGGGGTGGTTAGACAGAGTAATGGATGGCAGGATGGAGAGTGAAGTGTTGGATGGTTGCAGCAATATACCCAAAGCGTTCGTGCGCAGGGATTGTGGGGTTTTGTGTGGGAACTTATTGGCCCAGTTTGGGGATCAGTCAGCTGAAACACTTTGGCTGAAGCTGACAGCTGTTTGAGAAATGCCAAATGGTGCTGGCAGAACACACACGCGCACATACATAGAAACACACATTTGCTCGCTATCCATCATTGCACACACACATACACTGAATATACACCATATCACACTGAAATTTACACAAATATAGACATGCATTTCCATCTACACACACATCCACACACATGCTTACAGGCTGTGTGAATACGAATGCAGTATTTGCAGACGTACTGTTGAGTTCACATGAGTAAACACATCACACTGTAAGTGCACACACACGACAGTCCCCTCTGCCAATTTCAGATGAAGGAGCATATGTCTGCGCTTACAGGAGACACTGAGCAGACATGACTTTTCTCAATAAAGCCAGTTAACTTGATCATCCATCTGGCTAACTTCAGGGAGAAATCCCTTTAACTCTTTCAGCATCTGCCCTATTCGAGACATTTCAGCTGTGAGATCGGATCCACAGATACAGAATGTTTCATTTAATCACCATCAGTTCTCCGCCTGCTTTGTTTGCTCAAAGCGAGAAAAAAACCCCAAAAAAAACAACTAATACCAATAGAAAAGAGCGATGTTTTTTCTTTCTTTTTTTTTTTCTGCGTTGGAGCAGCTCCATTATCAACCAAGAGAGAATTTGGACAGAGAGGAAGCATTTAATTGAGAGATTCTGGGGTTATTGAGTACACTATCGAGCCATAATGGGGGCATTTCTGAAGGGTGCTGGGTCCATTTTCTAGGAAAATCTGGCTCCATTATGTGTTCTGAATGAATATAAAAAGCTGTGCAGCTGAAGAGCCATAGCGTTTGATTGTAGCCTCGCGGAAGTGTCGGGCTTTGCTCTCATACGGTTGTAAATCTGCTGTGAGCCAGTTTATAGGTTAATCCTGCCATTGAACCGAAACATGGAGGACATTTATCAATTAGCTGGACAACAGACAATTATATTGAGGCTGTTTTTGAAAGAAAAATCTAACATATTCCTGATCTATATCTATGGCTTTCTAACTCAGAGATTGAAAAGAACATGTCAATTATTAATCTTCAGCATATAATTTTTATGTCATTATTTCTATTTGCCTCAGGCCACCCTGTGATTTATTACGCCTCCCTTGTGGGGTCCGTGACACTAGTTTGGGAAATAATGTCTCATTATACAAGGTAGAGAATGAAACGGGGAATTCCAGTTTCATATAAGCTTAAACCTAATGTGTTATCATGTATGTCTTGACATATTCTACGTTGAGATATTATGCTTGTTCCAAGCAGTGTGATTTGTTTATTCGGTCTAATAAAATTTTAATAAATAACTTAATTATAAAAAATTGATCTTTACTGTTTTATTGGTTTAGACTGAATCACCTTAAAAAACTGCTATGATGCTAAACTGCGTCTGATCATGGAGTCCTGACATGAGCATTGGTAAACAAAGTTGCCTATAGCCACAATGACCTCCAGGTCACCAATAAATAGAAGGCAGTACCTGTCAGCCCTGTGTGGGTGGAGCTCATAAACCCAGAGTGAGCAGACCACCCAGGAAAAGGAAAACTCCATCGTCGACTAATTTAGTGCCTTGTGGCTACGCTTCTCTATCCGAAAGGATTTGATGAAATTTCTGGAGCCCCAAAGGCAGCTTGTTGTTGTCAACGGCATAGTTCTGGCATCTCCTGTGAGACAGATAAGCCCAAACTGTAATGGCTTTGCTCTTCCTTTGGACTCATCTGCAACATGGAGAGGAGGGAACCTGCTGCCTGTGTACAAACTTCTTTTCCTTCCAGTTTTTTCCAGGCTCTGTTTACACAACATTTTCAAGTGAAAACGCACAACTTTTCCAGTGTTTTGGGTGTCAATTTGTACGACAATAGTCCTATGAGACACTGAAAACATAGCTTTTTGAAAAACGGCTCCCAAGTTGGAACGTGTTTCATGTAGATGGAGGACGCACAACTTTGCGCACCGCAGCCATAGGGAATAGCTACTCTGCTAATGCACAAGTAGATAGACAAAAACAAACATGGCGGCTTCCAGAGTGCCATGACACCCAGTTGATATTCTCCTGGGACTTGGTAGATTCATAGTTGAGAGCCACCATTAATAGCAATTATTTCTCTGAGTTATTATGCAAGCGGTTGACCAAGCTACGTTGGGGCAAATCCAAGAGGTGGTGGACCAGTATCCAGGCCGGAGGACACTCGGGGTTACAGGAGCCAGCCGGGGCCACACACGTGGCTGTGTTTGCCGGGTTGATTGCTAACGTGATCCAGAAGGGTTGGCTCTACAGATTGCTGTGGTGTGCTCCCGGTCCTGTTGTGACCTATCGGTAATGAGACCATTATGCTCACCGGAGTGAACGGTTCCAATCTGAGAATAATGTCACATTGCAGTTCAGCCAGGTTATTTCCCACATTAAGTGAAGCTGAGCTTAAAATAGGAACTGTGAGCAGGTTTTCCTAACTACACAGTAACCGTGTCTTTGTACCCAGCGGCAAGTGGAGAAGATTAAAGGTGAACTATTAGGAGTGGACATAGAGGCTGTCTGTAAGTGGTTCTCCATGTAGGATTACTTTGAATGCGTAAACTGGGATTTTATGCAAGTATGAAATAGATATCATGAGCAAAACTTAAATAACATGGCAATAATTTCAGTAACAGTAAACCACTTTGATTATTTTGAGCTAAAACGTAAAAAAAAACCCCAAAAAAACGGTATATTAAACTGCTGCTGAAACATGTACGAATGATTCAAGACTCTTTTATTCTGACTTTTTGACCACAGGAGAGTGAGATGTTTTTGTTTTAGCCCCTCAAATAGTAATCAATTTCATAATAACTTAAAGGCATTAGTAAATGTGTAGGAGTCTAGAATTCAAAGACTAAAATGGCAATAGAGATAAATGAATAACTGATTGATTGAAGGCCGGGTCGTTGAACACTCAACATTCAATTCAGAAAGCCACCCTGAAGAGGCGGGGTTTAGTAGCGATCTCACCAATCACTGATTAACACAATGAGTGACTGACATAGAATTAAACCAATCAGCGTCATTTCATGTGAGACTTGGGGAGACTTTTAACTCGCCCATCAGACCTGCTTTGTGTTTGTCTAAAAGTCAGTTCTGGTTTGCTCTCGCATGTTTCTACAAGATGTAGCGAGACAACAAGCAGTGAGTCTCTGATTAATAGCTCTGTCACATCTCTTCGAATTGACTCGTTTGAAATTAGAAATTTGGCTGAAAAGCTGCTATCAGGTTCAGTGTGTTCAGAATTTGCAAACGTGTCCGGGTTTGTTGGTGTTTATAAATGTTTATGCTCATATCTATTAATGACTGAAAATCTAAGAGCTTAAAAAAACAAACAAACTTGCAATTCTTTTTTTTAGGTTCTTTCAAAACATTGTAAAATGCTTTGAAAGGTGAATTGATGTTTGAAAATATACTTGATATACCTTTTGTTTTTACCTAAACTTAGACTGTCATTTCAAATAAACCAGCCCCAAAACACATTCATTTTCTAAAAGGGACTAATGAAGCATCTGTTTGTATTTGTTTACAAATATGTTAACAAGAGTCTTCATAAGTGTTCTCTATTGACTAGCTGTTTAAAAGTACTATAATGTTTCATCACTCGGGGCCTCTCTGAGTTTAAAAAAGTCAAGATTGTTGTAATGTGGTTTATAAACTCATTGTATTTAAAGAAAGTTAACATAGGCTGAAATTGAATAATAACCAAGAGCCCATCTAAGAAGTGTATCACCAGGCGCCGCTGATTCCAAGGTATTTCAATGAGTTCCCTTATAAAGTGTTAAAGCCATGTAAAGACAGACCAAGCAGTAAATTCAGTTAAATCAGAGTTGTGTCTCTACCAGTTAAACTCGGAGTGAATATTTCCAGGCTTGCCTCCGTCCGTCTCTTCTGGATCAGATCAGATCAGAGGCCGGGTGGAGGTGAGCCGAGCAGCCAGGCTGCCAGCTTCCAGAGAAGAGACTAACAAGACGCTCGTGTAATGTAAACGACGACGTGGAACCGCAGTCCTGGGCGGAGTAAACCCGACATTTCAAATGCACTGCTGCACACTACTAAAATATTATTAGCTGCATAACACTCCACTGTTTGGCCCACTGAGTCTCGTAACCACCGGCTGGAATGGACCAGGTACATAAAAACTGCTCGTGGATTCAAAGTCAGTGCTCCCTTTTCTCAGTGAGGCGAGGGTATGAGAAGGTAGCGTCGCATTAGGAGACATGGTCCAACATGTGTTCGTAGGTCGCGTGACGCTGTCACCAATGAGCTGCATTATTGCTTTTCGTAGGAGACACTGTGAGGACGTATCAGCAGGGTGAAGCTCACGCTTCTGTGGTATTAATGGAAATTAGGAAGTAGGTGTTTTAGATGTTTTTCTATTTTTTTTTTTTTTTTTTTATCCATTTAGTTGAAAATGGATGAACCACTTTTTACTGTATTTTCTGTTATTCATACAGCTCTTATGGGTTATGAGTTGTTATTGTCCATCTATTGTGGTGCTGTAGTGTGCAAGCACAGTAGCAGCGTGACAGAAAACTTTGTTTTCCTGTATTTCTTCGATTTTCAAAGTCTCCAAGCACAATTGTTGTGTAAAGAGACACCAAAAACCCCAAAATGTTTTTAATTTTCTTATGAAAACATTGTATAATCTAACCAGGGCATAAGTTTCCAAGAGATACATGTCAACATATCTTGGAAACTCCACTTTTCCCACCTGCAGTGAAAGGCAGTGTGCATGTGACACATACTTTAATTAAACTATTGAACTATCCAGTTTAAATGTCAGTCGAGAGTTATTCTGAAGGATCGCTGCATATTAAACATAACATTAAAAGGTTATTTTAAACATAATTTTGAGGAAGCTGCAGGAAGCCACCTCAGAGTTGCTCTACAGCAGCGGGTTGCAGAGCTTGAAACTCTGAAAAGTAATATCGGCTCTGTATTTAAAGGAAATATAGTTATTTATATCCGAAATAGAAAAATGTATTTCTAATCAATATCAACTTTGTGGATATCCAATAGGCTTGAGTCCCATTTCAGACTGGGAGGTCTTGTGAGCGGCAACATAAAATTGAATAGCTTCACAGCTTTGGGGTAGATGACAGACGAGGTTACTTGTGGAGGCGATGCCTCACAAGTCCTCATTACTCTTCAACAACCCGTCGCCGCCGTCCTGTCCTTGCTCATTCCACAAATCCTGGTTAGATGCTTGTTGGGAGAAACTGCTGCATGTTGAGGCCTTTTATATATTTTAATCAAGGAGTCATTTACCTGTCAACAAAACATTTGGGAGATTTCTCAAAGAAATGAGAAAGACTGCGCACGGCCAGGTATCAGGTGTTTGATCGACTTCTCTCAGCAGGTAGGGGCGAATGCCCATGACTCCAGGAATGTTTAAAAAATAAAACTACAGTTTGTAGTAACAAACCTGATGGTCCAGGTCTGGATCTTTGTTTGAACTTTGATTATTAATTAATTCCGTGAACCCATTACATGTGTATAACAAAGTGTTGCCGTTCCCAGAAAAAAAAATGTCTTATAAGCCTACATTATATTAATATTTTATAGAGCATTTTCCTCAACAGAAGGTAGAGCAGAGTCCAGAGCCCATGTAACAACTGGCCAGGGTGTTTAATGCATTTTTGATCAGAGGCCATATTCAGGCCAATTTAAGATAGATTTTCAATGGAAGCATCACAATTCCAAAATAAAGCGTCACACAGAGAATAATACACTGTAGCATTAACATTGGTGAGTATGCTAACATTCACAGGCTGCATCCCAGTCACAGGACAATAGGGACTGGGAGTCATGAATGTATTATCACGATTTTGAAGAAATTAGTGAATGTTTTCAGCTATAAAAATTTGTATTTATATTTAGTTCTTGAATAAATTAGATAAAATTAGGCAGTGTTTTGTTAGTTTTTCAGCATGAGGAGATTCTAGCCTCCAACAAGAACTTCAGCTATTAAAACCTGCAGCTTTTAAGATGTTTACATAAACATTAAATGGATTTAGTAGCATAAGAAAATATTCAACACATTTACATTGCTTAGTGCATATATGTTGTCTGTGTAATATCCTGTATTTATCCCATACCTACTATGTCATTTAACTTTTTTCAAATGTTGTCATGTACTGCACTTATACTATATTGTAATGTCCTATATTATTTCCGACATTACATTTGTTGATCGTCCAGTGATTCCCTAAAATCATCAGCTGGTGTGGAGTTATTAAAGCCATCCACCAGCTGTGTGATAACTAAGTGGGCTTTTATGAGTAACCATATTGGGTGAATATAAATGTTTTAAACTGAGAAATGTTTCTTGTTATAGTTTCTCATAAACATGTCACTCAGCTTTCGTCTTTATAGTTCATAGTGGTCATTTCATTGTACACATTGGGTGGCATGAAGATTTAGATCCTTGATAATTTCTTTTAAGGTCATTTAGGTGTTATTTGTGTTTGGCTGCTCTCGCTGTCGGAGACATATCTGTCATGGAAGACCGAGCGCTGCACTCTTTTTGACCTCCGGACCCTGCAAACATCCTCTCATCCAAGCCAGACGTGTTTTTGTGTGCGAAAGAGAAATCACGCCGGGGTCTCCGTGACTTTCCCCCGCGATCACACTCGCCTCTCTCTCACACACACACACACACACACACACACACACACACACACACACACACACACACTGCACATGTCAGGGCAGTTTCACACCCCAGTACACATGCCGTTACTACACTTTCTCTCCCACACGTTTCACCATCTCCCATTGTGTCACACGTTCTTCTTTTCCTGCATCCCTTCTCGATTGTTTACTCAGTCCGCAGTCACCTCCACTACTGTTTTCTCCACTACGTTACAACATCACTTGTAGTTTTGCAATTGAGGTTCACCAAAATAGTGCTCTACAAGGACAGAGAAACACTGCTGGACATGCATTATGCAAGAAAAAAACTCAAATTAAAGCTTGTCTTGAACAAAACATGAATCAGAGCATATCTGAAGATCTATGTGATGTATTCTTATGCCTTTAATAATGAAGCTACCATCTTTGCAAACTTCTTATGATTAACAAAGTCGGCAGCAGCCCAGCATGGGACTTGGCTCATCCAGATCAACACAATCAGAAATCCCAAACTCCCTTTGAACGAAAAAAAAAAAAATCGCTGGCTAAGCTGCATCCAACAAGCTTGGCACAAAGCTCTCCACGATATTCTTTGTAACTGGGTCCCAAACTCTCATGCTCTGCCCATCCTGTCTCTCACTGCTTTCTGTTGATTCTAATTTGGGGGAAAAGAGTGTTGACACTGGTTAGGCATGTGTGGGTGGTGATTTGCATGTTCTACCTCTTGGTGCATGCATGATATTTGTATTTGGTATAAATTTTTGCCTGCAAACATGAATGTGAGTGTGTGTAACAGCCTTTCACCTTGCATTATTCTTGTGACGGACTGGTGAATCATAAGGGGGCTGGAGTCGGCTCCAGCCTCTCAACATCTCCAGGTAGATGGAGATGTGCGGAAGAACAACAGATGCTGTTGACATGAGTCAGTATTGTTGTTACATGTTCCACAGGTATGTGGCAAAAACTGTTTTGATGTTGATTATTCTCATTGGTTTTTTTTGGAAAGTGTATGAATCCATGCAAATCTTTGTATACGAACTCAAGAGTTCTTTGGGCTTATATCTTTATAAAATCCTTGAATATATTGTCCCACAGAATGACAAATATCTGGTTAAAATATTGCGAGCCGCAGGAAAGCAACAATGAGAAATTGGGGTACCGTATAGGGAAACACCACCAAGAAAGGATCAGTCGCTGAAAATCATGAAGAAATCGTTTTCACATTCAACAAACAAAGTGGAAGAAATGGAGTGAAAAGGTCCATTTTATGAATAATGAGCTTCTTGTCTTTAAGGCTTGCACAAAAGGAAGGAATATTCCAAACACCATAGATTCTCAGGATTTCAATCTGTATATGAAAAAGATAAAAAGATTTTAAGTGGAAAAAAAGATTGTGAGTCCCATGAAAAATTTCAACGCGTTTCAATTATAGACCTGTTTACCAACGAGCAACTTGCATTGGGTTTCTTGAAAGTGGAAACACCTTTCAGTTAAAATAAAAATCAAAACAATAAGCTGAAGGACTCACGAATGCTGAATTTTGCAGTGAGGGTATGACACAGAAATTCGGCCGAAATTACAGTGATTGTCTCTGTTGCTCCGCTCAGGTCCTCCTCAGGTCACGAAGCCCACCTCAGGTGCTGTCTGCTACTAGAATGAGGGGACAAATGAAGACTTTGTCACGGACCAGTGATCGGCCCCCCCGAGAGAGTTTTGTTTTTCGCTCTTCGACTCCCCTCACGCACACCCTTTTCACCCATATTTATTTGGGATGGAGCTGAGGCCAGTCAGACAGCCGCCCCCGAGATTTGATCCGTCCTCGCTTTTGTATGAGCGGTGAGCTGCACAGGAGCTCTCTCCAGTTTTCCTTTATTACAGAGTTCAGCACAGCACAGTGACCCCGTTCACACTCTGGACCTGAGGGTACTACGACAAGATTCTCTCAAGGACTGGTTCCACTTAAACAAAAACTCCACTGAAGGCATCAGTACTTGTTATTTGCGGTCGAACTTTAACAATTCAAATGTTGATTTAAGATGTGATTGTTTCATTTTAAAGAATTGATGCATCATCGGGGTATTAACAAATTATAGCAACATCATTTCTGACAGTATGGATAAACTTTGGTATTTTTTTTTTAAAGGCAGTTGAAATGAAGAGTTTCCATGATTTGATAGCTCTTGGAAAGAGCTGTTCGTCTGATCATTCATGTCTGCTCCTGCATCTCAATCACATCCCGCTGTTTTTACCTTGACGGCTGAGCATGTGAGCGCAGCGGGCCCACCGCCGAGCCAAAACCAAAGTCAGAGAGCACCAAAAACCAAGAGACGGTTGATGAAAAGAAATGATGAAACAGACGAGGATTTAATCAGAATCTCTTTATGCGGGCGCTCCGTGGGACTTCTTCATCACCTCATCATCCCTCTGCACCCTCCCCCAACAGGGCGACCGGCAACCTCCCAGAGTGCCTTGCTGCGTGGCCTTTTCAATAATGTAGAAG
>OMNM01034908.1:0-10285 GCA_900302745.1 Parablennius parvicornis | reverse complement strand
ACGGCTCCAGAGAACCACCCCAGAGAGAGCCACACCCCGAGCCCAAGAAGCACGAAAGGGAGAATGCAGAGGACCACCCTCAGCCGGGAGGAGCCCACAAGAGGAGGAGTAAGGACGCAGAGCCCCCGGCCTTCAGCCAAGCCGCCAAGCCGAGACCAATAGATAGAAATACAAAAAAATAGAATTACATAAAACCAGAGATAGAATTCTTATATTCTTATATTCATGGTTTGAGACACATGAATGGCTGATATATAAACTAGAATCATCTTGTCATTTGACTGAACAGCAACGTTACATTTGTCCTGACTCATGATTTGTGCCATCAAGATTGTTTAGGGAATATTACAAGCTTTTAATACTAAAACCTGAACATTCCATCTTAGAGCAAAAACAGAAAATATTGTGTTGATGAGAAACAAACAGATAGAAATGCATAAAGAGGCATAATGAACTGAACTCTGACCTCATTCCCAACTAATACTATCAGGTTAAAAGTATCAATGACAGAGAACCATGTTTTGTAATTCAACATTTTATCAGGTTATAATTATTCATATGTAATAGATTGATACATCATATAAGAATAAATAACATTTACAAAAATAACATTAACAATGTGTTGTTTTTTCTTTTTTGTCAGCATAATTAATAACATAATGAGATATGTTTTGAGCCCTTGTGATCTTTATAAACACAATTTATTATTTTCATAAAATGGCTCTTACAAAATAGAGCACATATGAATGTACTTTGTAATCAGTCATTATTTCAATGCAACATGTGCAATAATTGTGAATAAAATCGTAAAAAACATTAACCTGAGTAACAAAACCAAAAAAAGTATTTCCTATGAGACAGTCAGTGTTGTCTTCAAACTAACAAGTGAATGCCATGTTACCGACAACAAAATAAACTTTAGCTGATGCAACTCCCATCCCAGTACAATACACACATGATGATTAAGCCTCAGGGTCATTAGTCCACTATACCTCCATATTCCCAGGACATTAATTTAGAGTGCAGGTTATGCTTAGGGACCGGCGGTCTCCACCTGGGTGTCACTATGTACAAACTTGCCCTGCACGGGGGGAAGTCCACTGAAGTCGGATACTTGGTGACAAAGTGTCATGTTCTCTGTATATTAAAAGTTTAGACGTGAAATTGAAAAAATAAAAAGAAAGAAACAGTAAAGCAAACTATGCTACTACTGCATATCTGTAATTTTGTTCCATTAGAGGACAGCCAGTTGTGAAGGAACAACAGATACAATATTTATGTTAACAGCCGTTTTTACAATGACCATATATAACGCTAAATAAACCCGTCCATCCATCAGAGTTAGGGTCACAGTATGTTGGACCTAATCCCAGCCAACTATGGGTGAAAAACACACCTGGGCAGGTCATCAGTCTATCACAGAGCAAACAGAAGCAGACAATCACATTTAGAGCTGAGTGCTATTAGAGTCACCAATTAACGTGAATAGCGTGGATAGTATGCAAACTTCACACAACGGGACTCTAACCATGGCTATTAAAGCTCTGAGGTTAACCATAACGCCACAGTGAGGCCCTACTTGATAAACGTGTCAGTAAATTTGAGGGCTTCAGAGAAACTTGTCACTTTCTTTTCACTGTTGACAGGTTAGAACAGCAGTCTGCAACATTTATGACCAAAAGAGCTGTTTTTGTCACATTCCACTAGATCAAAGACATTTCCATTTGAAATAAGGCTGACAAAGCTCAAAAAGTTTCATGTAAAAATTTGCATTCAAGGGAACACATCAAAAAGGTCATATACCAATGGTTAGGTTAGGACAAATAGAATGATCCCAATATCAAGAGTCCTTCTTTGTGGTGTTTGCATGTTCTTATTGTGTGTGTGTGTGTGTGTGTGTGTGTGTGTGTTTTACCTTTCAGGCCCCAACGGCCATTTTGTCTGTTTTAATTCAATTTCATTTTACCTTCATATTTCTCAATTTAAAACTGTTCTTTTTTTGGTTGTGCAGAATTTTTTACTCATTTTGACATACTGGATGTACACTAGGTCTAAAATTGCAAGAAAAATACAAAATACAAGCAGGTAAATGATAGATTTTTTTATAGACAGACGCAAACATGAAATAAAAGATGAATGAAGGCATATCTAATCTAATTCTTACAAAAAAGTTACATGTTTGGTGTTTAAATGAGTTTTCATGAGACCGGCCAATGTACAAATTCTCTGCCGGGACGCAGGCTCTGCCAGCTGGCTGTGTGATGCCAGCTGCTGGGTGGTGAATGTTGTATCTCTGTCTGTACAGCTTTTTACGTTTTGTGTGTAAAATTAATTTTTATGTGAAAACGGGTATTCGGCAGATCCTAACCCGCAGCAGCGATTCACGTCTTGAAATATTGCGTTTCCCGTCAGTGAAATATACCCGTGTCTGTAAGTCATCTGAAAACACAGGATTTCTGTACAGTGACATAAAACAGGCCTATCTAATCTAATTCTGACGAAAATAGCTAAAAGCTTTGTGTGTAAAAAGAGTTTTTACATGAAACCTGACATCAGCAGCTCGGAGGGAGATGCTCTGCTGGGGATTGAGCCACTGAATCCCGCTGTAGATGTGAGTCTGCCCGCTGATTACAAATACTAACAAATTGAACAATCAAAGAGGAGTTGATCGCCTCTAAAGCTGATATCTACTTCATAAAGTTTATTGTCTGAAATATTCAGCCGTGAATAGACATTATGAAGTAGATACCGACTTTAGAAGCGCTGTGTAACCACTCATTGAGCACGGCCCAAAACGTCGCAATTGTCATTCATCATTGTGGCAATAGTGCATACCACCCTCGGGTTCCCCCACATCAAAAAAGCATTATTTTATTTATGAACTAACACAACACAAACTGAAAACTCAAACACGCAAAGACTCTGCAGTCTTGTGTTTCCCGCCTGTCACCGTGTGTCCGGGCAGCTCTTCCTTTACTGGCAGAGAGGTGATGCAGCACACCTGATTCCCAATCAACAATCATAAATCTGGTTTTACTTGGCCCATTAACTTTAATGATGAAGATTTAAAGACTATAACTAGTGAATAGCCAGCTTGCTGTGTGTGGATCGATGCACCGTCTTTAGACGCAGCGAGCTGTGTGGTCTGTAGTCAGGCTCACTATGTCTGTCCGTGCTCCATGGCTAACTGCTGCTCGCCATGCGTCGCTGTCCTGGTGCTCCATGGCCGGCTATGGCTGGCTATGTGTGTCGCTGCTCAGTGGCTAAAAATGGCTAGCTGTGTGTAGCATTACATGCTCCGTGTGGAGCTGTCATAACAACTGAATAATGAGGAGAAAGCAGCTAAAACAACGTTTTGAAGATAAAGAGGAGAGACAGGACTGTTGTGGAGCAGCATATGACCTGTGGACTTATGCAACACTGTGTAACTTTCATAGCAACATAATCTCTGATGTAGAAGATGAGTTCACAGTGGTCCACATGTCTCACTGTGTAAGCTCATGGTTATGATAAAGTATAACAAGTTTGAAAAGATTTAATCTTAGTTTATTTCATATATTGAAATTCAAACCATCCACAATATTGAAACTGCAGAACAGCTTGTTGCTCTGCTTCATCCACTCCAAGTAGTTAGCATGGTGGCTCGTGCTAGCTGGCCGACTGGGACTCAAGTCTGCCTTGAAAAGGTGAATTCTCCATCTCTGGATGACAGCACACACGGCTCACCTTTCCACTATGTGGATACTGGTACACCTCAGTACTCTTAGCTGCTCCGTGAGCCGCTAATAACAGGACGAAGACGTCACTGGTAATGACCACAGATCACTCTCTCATGTTGTCCTCTCAAGTTATAGTTAAGGAAGGAAGAGGCAACATGATGCCATCTGATCATCCCAGTTCAGTTTTCATATGTTCCCACTTTATTATCCTGGTAGCAGCATTGTTTGTTTTGTTTTATGGTTCGCTTTATAGACGAGACAAAAATACTGGGCTGCTGTCCACCATAATGTAATTTGTTGGTAACCGGAAATGCTGAAGACAAAATATGGAAGAACAGATAATTGAAAGTGGACGGAGTGAAATAAGATCAATAAAGCTTAAAATGTGTGTTACGAGTCCCGGGCACAGCGACTGCAATAACAAAAACATGCACACTCTGTAAAGCAGAGGACGAGTCAGAGAAATGATCACAGGAGCACTCGTGTCGTTTCCCAGATTGCGTCTGAGGGGAAAACAGGAAGTCTGTCCAATACAGGCAATCGGGGGTGGGCGTATACAATGCCATACTTTTGTCTTTAACTCATATTTTTACAGGAAAATACCTCATAAATGTAAAACAATAACAATTCTAATCAAACTGGTCGATTTGCACAAACCAAGTGCTTATGTGAAATTGTGTCTTTTACAAAATACAATAATTATTTTAACACAATAACAATGTGGTTGCACATATTTGGGTGCACCACACGCTCCCCAACCACAAAAGTGGCTCCTGTCACTTGACATAAAACAAACTCAGAATCCTCCTAAAACTAATAAAGTTTCTTATCAAAAGTCTCTCGAATGTCATTCTCTAAGTGTCTTTGTCTCTCAGATTTGCTCTAATGGTAAGGCACAGCAAATGAGGGTGAGACGCAAGAGTTAGAGGTGAAAGGTGAGAGAAAAAGGGGTTGATGATAGGTAGAGGGGTAAAAAGGGAAAGGATATGGTGCGGTTACGCTGATAGCGTTTACCGAGGGATAGTGCTAGTAGGTTGGCTGGCCCAGGGTTGGGTAGGTGAAAACCATGTTGGGTCGCCTCTGCCTACTGGACTGCCTCAGATGGTGTGGTGACTCGGGATAGCGATCCTGCTCTGGCTCAGGACTGGATATCGGCTCGGAACCAGCCGCTGGCCCTGGACTGGGTCCTTCAACAGGCACTTCTTGGTGAGGTTAAAGTACTTCCTAGTCATTGTCTAGTTGAGGTAGGTCTGTGTCTTGTTCCTCTTCTGTAAGATTGCCTTTTTTTTGTTCAGATTGAATGTGAACTTGTCTGTTCTGGCCTGACGGAAGTCTGTTTTGTTCAGTTCAATGTTGGCCCTCCTGCAGATCTCTGGGTACACAAAACCAATATAGAGGTTCACCTTCTTCTGAGTCGCTTGTTTCAGGACATTGTGATTTTTCTGCTGGAGTTGGTCTTTCTGTGAACTTGTTTCTCTTTTGTGGCTTGACGGCTGGACTTTGAACGATGTCCACGGGCAAATCAATCACTTCTAACAGCAAGTTTCTGTGTAGAGTGCGGATTGGACGGCCTCCTCTCTGGACTCACTTTGAAGACAGGGTTTTCCTATCTATTCTCTCACTTTGCAGACTGTTTGTTCCCAGTAGGATCTCAGTTTGCCAGGCTCACCTCTTTCACTTAGATTGCGCACAAGCACTTTGTCTCCTATCTGCAGTTTTACTCCTTTGCATCTTTTGTCATAGTTTGTTTTTCCTTTGGAGCTTGACTTTTAACTGTTTTCACTTGTGATCCAATATGCCTCTGTCATTTTTTCTTTCCATTTCGGTGCATATGGTTGTGCTGTTTCTGTCTTGCTCAGTCATAAGGCCGAAGAGAAGGTCCACTGGGAGGCGAGGATGTCTGCCATACATCAGATAGTAGGGTGAGAAGCCCGTGGTTTCATGCTTAAAACAATTGTAAGCATGGATTACCTGTGGAAGGTGTTCTTTCCAGTTTTGCTTCTCTTTCTCCCCCAATGTACGGAGCATGTGTAACAAAGTGCGATTCAGTCTGTCAGCGGGGTTGACTTGGGGGTGATAGGGGGAAGTTTTTGAGTGACCAACACCTGCAAGCTCTCTGAGGGACGTGAAGAGTTCAGTTTCAAATTCACGACCCTGATCGTGATGAAGCTTGGAGGGGTACCCAAATCTGGGTATGAAATAATTGAAAAGACGGTCCGCTGCCGTTTTTGCAGCCTTATTCTTGGTGGCATAGGCTTGTGTGAATCTGGTGAAATGATCCACTACCACCAGTATGTATTTAAATCCACCTTTGCTGGACTCTAGATGAAGAAAATCAATACAAACCAGCTCGAATGGGGAGTTGGTTATGCTGCCCATTGGTGCTCTCTAATGCGTTGCTGGCTTTTTCTGCTTTATGCGGGGGCACTTCCTTGTGACATATTCTTCAATTCCTCTTTTCATGAAAGGCCAATAGAATCGCTCTCAGGCTAGGCTCAGGACTTTCTCTACTCCAACATGTCCCATGTTGTTATAGAGATGTGTGAGAGCAGTCTTCTTGTAAGCAGCCGGCAGAACTAGTTGTTTGCGTTCTGTGGTCTTTCTGTAGAGAAGGCCGTTCACGATGTGCAGCTGACTCCACTCTCTCAACAGTCTTTTTGTGTTTGTGTCAACTTTGGCTTTGTCGTTTTCTGTTGGTGTTATGTCTTCTTCTTTCTTTGACTTTTCCAATAGTGAGATCTGCTCTTTGTTCTTGAACTAGTTGGTCATGACTGATGTACTGCAGAGGTTCTTTGATGGTTACACTTGGTGAGGCGAGGTTGAGGGCTGCAATCCATGCAACATCACCTTGCTTTGCTCTCCTGCTTCCTTCCCATACTGCACCAACAGCTTCCTCTGAAAGTCCCTCTGAGCACTCTTTCATGAAGTCTTTAATGTCGAGCGGAATACAGGACAACACATCGGCATCGATATTGGTTTTTCCTGGGCGGTATTTTACATCAAAGTTGAAATCTGCCAGTTGTCCCACCCAACGATGCCCGACTGCGTTGAGCTTTGCACTGCTGAGAACGTATGTCAGGGGATTATTGTAAGTGAAAACCGTGAAATGTGGAGTATAGAATAGGTAATCCCTAAACTTGTTGCAAACTGCCCACTTGAGAGCTGGAAACTCCAGTTTTCCACCTTGCCAGTGATAGTTTTGTTCCGCAGGTGTTAACATGCGCGACCCATATCCGATCACTCTCATCTTGTCCTGGTTTTGATAAAGGATGACGCCAAAACCTTTCTGAAATGCATCTGTGTGGAGTATGAAGTGTCGGGTGAAATCCAGATAAGCTAACACTGGTGGTTGGGTCAGCATGTCGATCAAGTGTTCAAGGATCTCTTGGTGTTCCTTGTTCCATTGCACTAGAGCTCGCAACGATTGCTCAGGATGCTTTGTCCTACCCCTGGTTGGTTTTGGTGGTGGTGTGTCGGGTGCCCCTTGAAGCAAGTCGTACAGAGGTTTGGCAATGCGTGAAAAGTCCTGCACATATGTCCGGTAGTAACTCAGGAATCCCAGGAGTTGCCTAAACTCTCCAACTGTTTGTGGTTTCTTCTGTTTGAGCGCTTTCACAGCATTAATGTCTTTGGGATCCACTTTCACTTCATCCTCTGACACGAGGCGGCCCACATATCAAAAATCTCTGCGGAATAACTCGCACTACTCAGGTTTTAGTTTCATTCCATGACGTTGCAGAGCTTGGAGGATTTTCATGTTCCTTGAATGACCTGGAGAAACACAGCACATCGTCAATGTTGGGGATGCAGCACTCGTCGCGGAGCAAGTCAAGTATTTCTTCCATGTTCCGTTGAAAGGCTGCTAGTGCATTGGACAGCCCGAAGGGTATCCTCACCCATTCATAGAGACCCCACCGAGTGATAAATGCAGTCAGATACCTTGAGCCATACATTGATGGTATGCTTTACTCTGGTCGAGGATCGAAAACCAGCTGTAGCATCCAGGGGAGGCTGTAAGGTCCTGAATCCGAGGGAGCGGGTGTCTGTCTGGGACTGTCTTGCTGTTGAGAAGGTGATAATCGATACACAGATGTAAGGACTCATCTTTCTTTCTCATACAGATGACCGGGGATGCACAGGGAGACTGAGATTTAACAATGCATCCTTTAACAATCAGTTCTTGGATATACTCTTTTACCTCCTTGTAAAAGGGTTTTGGAATAGAAGCATAGACCCTCTGAACTGGTGTGTCACCTTTGTGTCTGATTTCCATTTGTAGCGAGGGGATACAGCTTATATCGCTGCCGTCACGGGAGAAAGCTTCACACTCTTCCTTCAACACTAGTTCAACTAACTTCTGCTGGTCTGGTTTCAGGTGACTAAGGTCGACTTGGGGCAACCAGGGCTCAGTAGAAGAATTGCAGAGGGGAGTGGCTTGGCTTACTTCCATGGCAGTCACTGTTACCTGCGAGGACTGAGTTGTAGATGGCTCTAGTGTTTTAGTCTTGATGACTTTGTTGGATGGTACCAAGGGCAGTTCTCTTTGGTACAATTACCTCAGGTTTTGAGTGGTTAGAGATGGTGATTTTCACAAAGGTTCTCTGGGAGTTGTTCATTTCAAGGAGCCCATCTCCTACACTTAGGTGTCTTAAAGCAGCATTATCTTCTGTGGGTTCATACAGTTCAAGGGCGTCAGAGATGTCAAAGTTAAGGTCTTAGTAAGAGGTCTAAGTCTTTGTCGCAGGTCTGCATACTTGACACCAACGCCTTGATAGATTGTGTGCAGGAAAACTTCCTGGATCGTTCTTGGGTCATAGGAGATTTCTGCGATGGCCTGCTTTGACTGAAAGATAAGTTTCTGTTTGAGCCCAATCATGCGATATAAAAACTGCTGAGGTGACTCTTGTTCAGATTGTCTTGCACACATTAACTTCTGGAACATCTCGGTTGTTGTCTTTTTTCCAAGGTAGGACCTGAGGAAGCCCTGAAGTTCAGGAAGAGACAGTTCTTCTTTGAGTATGAGCATGTCGCTGAAGGTGCCATGTTTGACGATTCTGAGGACACCTCTCACAATTTCAGCATCTGCAAATCCTTCCTTTATTCCTTCATTGATCTGCTTTGTGAGACTGTTATAGCTGATCTCAGTTATTGTCTCCAATTTGTCCTCCAAACACTTTAAATTCTCCTCGAGGCAGGTAGGAAAGGTCTCTCTGCATAAGGCTGTGACTGACTTTGTCTTCTCGGTTTTGCTGCTGGTTAGGCTGCCGTAGTTTCACAGAGCCTTATCCTCTCACCCAGAGTCTCATATTCTCTCCTCAACTCCTCCACTGATTCAGTTTCTTTGTTTGCTTTTGCTTCAGCTTGAATGTCTGATTGATTGTTGATTGTTGGTGGTGGCTCTGGCAACATAGTGGATGGGTGTGAACTGCTCATGTCTGGTGTTACAGCTTCATCAGCGAGTTGCACAGTGAGACCAACTATTTGACTCATACCCTCATCCTCGAGTTCCAGCAGGGTTGGGGACTGCAGGCATGAAGTGACATAGTCCATACAAGCCTCTTTATCTTTCTCATTTAACTGTACTGTGTCCCTGTTCTCGGCAGAAAGGTTCTTTGCTAACTCATAGAGGCCTTTGTTTGAGAGTGTGAACAAGTGTCCTCTAAAGCTCCATACTAGTTCTTTCTGTGTTGACATTTTGTGTTATTTTTGAATGTTTAGTAATGACTCTGTTGGGACTAGGTTGCACTTTACTTCCCTTACAGCAGTGCAGTTCCACTTTGAGACGAAGATCGTTTTCCACCTTGATCTTTCTCCTTGGAGCTCCAGTAGCTGGCTTGGCTGGCTTAGCAACCTGGTCACTGTTGTGTCTTGGTTCTGGTATCACTGGATCTTTCCTCAGTGGCTGTAGAGGAGAGATACCGGATGAGCCTCCACAGTTTGTTACGGGTCCCAGGCACGGCGACCACAATAGCAAAAAGATGCAAAATCTGTAAATCAGAGGATGAGTCAGAGAAATGATCACAAGAACACTCGTGTCATTTCCAAGATAGCATCTGAGGGGAAAACAGGAAGTCTGTCCACAACAGGCAACCGGGGGGTGGGCGTACACAATGCCAAATGTTCCTCTATTTACTCTTTAACTCATATTTTTACAGGAATACACCTCATAAATGTAAAACAATAACCATTCTAATCAAACTAGTGGATTTGCACAAACCAAGTGCTTATGTGAAATTGTGTCTTGTACAAAATACAGTAATTATTTTAACACAATAACAATCACAAATGTGGTTGCACATGTTTGTAAAGTGCACCCCATGTGCACTTTAAATGACTGTTGAAATGGAGTCTCGGCACGCAGGCAACCATTCCACTATGTCATGGTAAATGAGTCATCAACTGGTTGCAATTAGAATCAGTATATTTAATTATATTTACTTTTCTTTCATTTGCTTGGTTAACAAAGGGGCGTCACAAGATGAACTAATGAATATGTAAAGCAATCTGAACTGTCAGCCAATGGTACAGCATCAGAGAAAATTATGTCTGCAAAAGTCAACCTTTTG
>OMNM01034907.1:41526-70121 GCA_900302745.1 Parablennius parvicornis | reverse complement strand
ACGTGCTGCCTGGATATGACAACCTCGCCAAACCTAATAACACATGTCAAGAGTCCCCTACCCATAACCAGTTGTGTAACACCAGTGGATCACATTATGGTTCTATTTTCGCTTTGGCCAAGGTTGAGATATTACACAATAAACCCACCCTTGTTTTTAATTCTACCAGAGCTTTGACTTTCTACAACCACTCAGAGATGCCTGAGGATTGAAGGACATGTTTAAGTTGATAAAAGGCAGTGAGGAATCTTAAGGTCCTATGCATTAGCTGTCCACTCAATGTGATGGATATGGGATTATTTGAAGGAGCAAACATGCAGTGATGCAGTTTTTCTGAAAGCCAGTGGGAGATACTCCAGATGTGGGATGGTTTGGCCACAAGAGAGTGGTGGGAAGAAAGGCAAAGGCTTACCACTGTGGTTGAAAACCAAACCTCTCCAGCACTCAATTCTCTGCATCTTGTCCACGATACATCCAAGCTGATCTGATTAGCTTCACAAAAATATAGCCTGGGTTGTAATGAACCGTGTCGACATTTCCTTTAACATGTGTAAAGGAGGTTTAATTAAAAAATAAAGAGAAAAAAACATTTAATGCAGTCCCAGGGAAAACTGATTGTCTGCTTTTTCCCATCATTAATGGTGGCAGAAAAGAATACCTCATTCACACAACGTTTCAAATAAAAATGCATAGTTTTTGTTGTGTTTGTGTGTATGCAGCAACATTTTAACAATGGTATTTTTTACAAGAAGACTGCCAAAGTGGGGGAAAAAAAGGAGATCACTTCATTGGAGTAAAGAAAAAAAAAGTCATAGATATCAAAGACATGTCATAGACACTAACTCTGAGACACTGGAAAGCAACCCATGGAGATTACAAATGAACCAGAACACAGAAGACACACAATATACACCACAACCACCAGGAGAAGACAATCACACATCTTGTACAGGTTTGGAGGTTCTTGTTTTTGCTTTAGAGCCGAACATGTACAAAAACAGAAACAAGGAAACTAATAATAATTAATTAATTAGTGAACTAATTCCATCACTCATTCCTTCATTCATTGAGGTGAAACATCAGCACAGAGAACTGCAATCAGACATGACGAGGGGCAGTCAAGTAGCCAGAAACAAGAGACAGAGTCACAAAATGTGGACCACAACATGAACCACATTGATTTCTCACAAAGTCGAGCACATAAAAAGATCTTTTTGAACACATAACAGAGACACAATAACTCAAATCTTTTTAAATCTGTTTCTTGTGTTACGAAGGCGCTCTCTACTGTTTTCAGGGGTTATTCTGGGCCACTCCACAGCAGATTTTCACACCAAGCCAAACATCACATGCAACAGTCACAGCATGTAATGCTGAATAATCCCATTTTATGGCATTTTAAAGTTAAAGTGGTGAACAATTGCCAATTTCCCCATAAAGCACAAATACATATTGTAAGGTTTCCATGCTGTGGAACATCAAACCCGAGTTGATCCCACTCAAACCTGAGCATAAAGCACTTATTTGTGTGTACTATTTGAGTATTTATGTTAAAGTGGAGCAGCTGTCTGGAAGCAGATACACAGTAAATGAACCAGAGCTGAATTAACTACCGTTGAGCTGATTTGAACAGTTATGCGGCGTTTATACAACCCCACACTCAAAGGTTAAGGAACACTTAAGTACTTCAAGACTGAAACAATGAGTCAGAGTTGGGATGAAAGTAACTCTGACTTGAGAGTGTTTGTTTTTATAAATTAAAGGCTCTTCTCTCTCAGAATATATAGTTGTGTTCACTGGAAACAGCTAATTTAATAAGTAAAATCAATTGCTTGTGACTTATTCAAAAAGAGATTTCATTTCAGCCTTCTCACTCGAGTATTCGTGCAAATATCAATATGAACAGAAGGTGAGTTAAACTAGTGGCAATTGGTTTGTGTTGGTAAAACATTTCATATCTTTATTTTTCTGTAACATTAACCTGCTAAAATATGCAAAATGTCAAAAATCAACAAATCAGCAAATCAGAAGTGCTTGGTAAAACTCGTCAAATAAGGGTGAGATGAGAAACAAATTCCATTAAAACTTATGGAGACATTTCAGACTTTCAACTTGTATCTTTCAACTTATGCCAAACAATATTGACTTAAATGTCACCGTGTACTCCTCTGACTTTGCTCTGAAATAAAGGGGAAACATTTGGAATTGCGTTCATGTATAGATTATATCAATTAATTGGTTCGGCCCACTCAAGATCAAATTGGGCTCTGTGGTCGCAGAAACTAAATCTAATTAAAAAATCGTGAGCTAAAGCTATGGTTCCCATCCTGTTGTGGACCCCCTCTGAGCAAAGAAGACTTGGGGACCTGACGTGATCCCCTCGTAGGTTCGTGGACAAGAAAGAACTAAGAGATAGAAAGACATTAAAGTATAGTGTGGTTATTTTTTTGTGGCGTCATCACTGCGAATGAACCCATTTCCTATTGAGCTGAAGATGTCAGTTAATGCGACTTAAACGCATCACTTTTCTCCCCAATTCAATTATCCGAGCCGCACAGCTGAAAGACATTTACAGTGAGGAGAGAAGGTCCCCGGCTGTTGCAACATATCTTCACAAATGCAATGTTTTTCTGCTTTAATACACACATGAAAGAGCTCATTGACTTTGGACTCTTGCACAATGAAACCCATTCCTGTGCCTCTTTAACCTGCTGCACGCTGTCCGCAGGAAGCGAGCACTTCAAAGCGGGCCGGAGGAGGAGCATTTATGGAGCTTCCCAGGACGCTCGCCGGGTTGCGAGCTTCTTCCTTTTTATCCCAGGAATAGATGAGATAGTCACCGTGTGCCAGAGGACGCTTTGAGGGTCTTGCCAAAAGCATATGGGGACTCAAAGAGAGATGAGTTCTGGGTCAGAGGAAAGAAAATGAAGCCTCCATGGTGAGATATGACCTGAACCCTCGCCCAATATTGATGCTTCCTATTAAACAAAATGACACTTTAGTGGATGGTTCATATACAAAAAGCTAAACTAAACATTATTGAATGCTTCACATTTCATTTTGCTGTGCTGCCTCAGTTTTTACGCTACAATTGTGGAATTCATCCAAAATCTGTTACTTTTTGCCAGATAAATTGGGGGCGTGTGAATTTAGAGTTGATTATTAATGAGCGAGAGCTCTGCTTTACTTCAAAACAATCATCAATCAACCATCCTTTTTTTTTTTTTTTTTTTCAGCCTGCTCGTAAATTAGTTGATTCACTTATCCCCCCTGTGGTAAATGAAGCAGAGGATGGGGAAAAGATCATACCAAACCCCATTCATCCATCCCAGTAGATTGTGGTCTGATTACAAGAATCACAGACCATCACTTCACTGCTTTATAATCCTTGCAAGACAAAGTTTGGCTTTAACACACTTAAATCTTTGGAAGGACAATGTTTTAATTAGTAAATTAACAACATAAAACAGTGGCTCTTTGAATCAAACTAGCACAGTCGTGTGCAAACTATATATATGTATATATACCATATTTCTTATAATATAAAGTGCAAAGTTAAAAGGAAAAAAAAACAGATGTGACTTCATATGGTTTGAGGTACTTGACACTTGATTGCTATTAAATCAGTGTGTGGTTCAGTGGGAATGTTTCTACGTCACTAAAACTTAATATTTATTTAGGAGCAGTCGGGTGGATGATTGTGATAGTTGTACATTTGAATGAATTCCTGTGGGGTTTTTTTGTTTTGTCTGAAAGGACTGATGAACTTGAAGGTACATTGTACCATCAATGTATTGTCATTGTCCCAATTTTTTTCTTACTTTTAATAAAAACTGCTGGTCTATTGGCATTGACCTCTGAATGTTTTTCCAGTATTTCACCAACGCATTGAAAGCTTTCTCTGCACACACATAACTCCAAACCAACATTCTTTATCTCACTCTTTATTGCAACTGTACAACAAATGGTGACATAACTCATAATTGTTGTTGGCCTTTGGACTCACGTTGCACTTACATCCTGAATAACAAGTTACTTTTGGCAGCGCCATCGTGTTTGCTCCTGGAAAGAAACATTATCATCTCAGATTACGGTACTGTCTGTCTGCACGTCTGCCTCACAAAGACGTGTAACCATCTTGAAGGTCAAAGCTATTATATCCGTGCAGAGTTGGGATTTACATTGTGTCTGCTGGTGCAGTATATCTCTACACAATATGGCAGATTAAAATAAAGCTGTGATTTATACAGACAAGCTCAGATCATCCCCTGTAGTCATCCTGTTTCCAGCAGACTGCTGGAAATCAACCAATACCAAGGGAATAGAGTTCTCACACACTGATTCTGTGCAAAGTTTTATTCACAGACAACAAATTATTGCAGATAATCTTAAAGAATTAACATATATTGCATGCAGTCCTTTCTGATGACACCAGGTGCTAATGACCAGTCGCCACTCTGTGAAACTGAAGCCTCTTTAGAAAAAAGGAGAAAAAAAAAACAGTCAGAAACTGAGGTATAAAGATTCCAACATCCTTAAAGCTACAGGAGGAAATTCAGGCATACAAACTGCAATTAAGAGGTTAAATAGCAAACATTTTCAAATCTGTTCCAACAGAGTTGCTGGGTTTCGGTGCAGTAGAGAGTTAACCCACATAGAGAGGACTGTCCCACTCTGAGAAACTCCAAACTCGGACTTGTCACATTCCATTGGCTAAAACAGATGGAAGTGAGCCCGATCAGGCTCCAGATTCCTCTGTTGCATCAGCCACTTATTTCATTGAATTTAATCTTACTGTGTGTGAGAGCGAGATTTGAGAATGGGGTTTCAGTCTACCTGAATCTTACGACCAAATATTTCACACTAATTACCCCACACAAAGTCTTACAAACCATCTAACTAAATACACTCCATCTGAGTTATAGTTGGAACAGAAAAAAGCTGCTAAAACAAACCCAAACTCCCAGTGTGCAGAAAGCTGTGTTTAATCTATTAAAACTATTATTAAGACCATAAAGTATTTCTCTTTTCTGCAAATGATCTTCCACCCATTCACAGTTCCAAGAGAAGCTTGTTTTTTTAATTATCAGCTGTAATAGAACCATATAAATCACACTAATCGCAGCCCCCCCTAAAAAAATACCCTCCTCCTCTGCAGATCATTGTATTTGATGCTCAGTGCTAACGATTTCCAATTAAAGATGATTAGAATAGATAACAGATTCAAGCTAGCAAGCACATTTATTGTTTTACATGTCAACGTCTTAAAAAGGTTCCTTCAAAACAGACGTTGTAGCCAGCAAAGTCCCATTTTCACGTTATCGCGCCTTCTGCATTAATTTTCCTTTGACTCATCAAAAAGATGTATCGGAATAATGAGTGGATGCTAATGCAAGCCAGTGTTTCTGTCTTGGTCACAGGCATTCAAGATTCTTTTTTTTTTTGCATATTTCAAACTCAAAACAGATTAAACAATGCCTCACATGAGGCTTGGTTTGCCTGGCCTTTTGCAAATCAAAACTTTTATTGCGAGAAGATCAAACAGGAAGAGGACACAAGGAATCACATTCACACCATGGTCATAGTAAATAGTTCTTCTGCACATGTGCAAGTAGATGGACAAAAACAACAATGTTTCCTGGTATTTTTATCCTTGAGTCACCCGTAACAGCAGTCCAACTTCCTCTGTCCTCACGAAAATCTTTGTACTCACCATTGTTGTTTTCCGCCTGTTTGTGTGGTTTCATGACAAAAACGTTTTAAGCTTCATCTACCAATATTCAAGAAGTTGAGTGTCAGTTATCTCAAATTTTAAGTCATGCCTTTAAGGTGTTGTGGAGGAACTAGATTCATGCCAAAATGTAAACTCATAGAGGATTGTCCATTATGACTTTATCCACAAGTGGACATTTATAGTCCTGGGTAGTAGAATCCTGTGGGGTTTTAGAATATTCCTGCTTAAAAACAGCCCAGATTGTCATCATAATCAGGCTTTCTTGGCACAAAGTCAACATTGTCAACAATTTTACAGAAACTCAGCCCAGTAAGTTTTAGATGAAGTTTTGAAAAAGTAATTTTTTTAATTGAGAGACCAAAAGAATCACATACAACACCGTGTAGATTTTAGACTTGGGTAAGAAGGAATTCTCAGTGGTTTGGTCTTTATACAAAGTTCCTTCCCTTCGTTTGATTTACAATGACTGTCTTATATTAGAATAAAGTATAGCAAATTTAATTGCTTATGTTTATGTGGCTCCCATTCACAAAATACAGAGGATTATGTTGTGATAATGCTACACAACCATTCCCAATGATTTACTGGATATATTGAACTAATTTAATCCCTGTTCTACACCCAAATGATTCAAACCACATGCTTGGCCTTTTAGTGAAATCCAAAAAATATTTTATTCTATCATCTGAAACATCACATAATTCTGCTGAACTTCTTATATAAGACTGTCGTTTTTATGGGCTTTCCCCCTCTTTAAGCATCAAAATCGATTTTTCAGCCCAGGATTAAAAACAGTCACATGGAGATTTTAATGGGGTGAATGAAGGATTTTTTATATTTTTCTTCCAAGAATGGATTGTTTGCATGTTCATCTGGAATATAAAAACAAGTTAACCTATAAGCCGTGGTAAAAATAAACAAATAAATAAATAAAGACTGATTATCACGCCACTGGAGACAGTTACCTTTCGGTCAACATAATGTCGTGTTTTCTACTATGTAGGACGATAAATGTGTTCACAGAACTCACAACTTTAGGGTTTTTTTAATTTATAGTCAGCAGGGTTGTAAGGATTTCTTTTTTATAAGGTTTCCTGTCCTGACGCTGGCATCAGTTTACACTGCTGTGTCATTGAATGTGCAGCAGAAATTCCCCACAGGGATGAACCAAGCTTATTGTACTCTGGGCTGCACCACAGTCCACAGAATTACACTAAACAAGCACAGTAATGACATTATCATGGTGTCCATCCATCATTTTCCTGTCTTTGCGTGTGGTTTGGCTCCATGTAAACACAATATTGCGAATGTCTCGATTCGAAAGCCCTTTGACAGTCATTGTTTTTCCCCAAAAAATAGATCAACATAAACACTTTAATTGTGAACAAATGGCAAATTCATCAGCTCTCCATCCCCCCGGGAGAGTCTGTGGTGATCGATCCCACAGCTTTGCGGGTGTCATTATCAGCAATGACTCAGCGCTGGCTGCACTGGCAACGGGGATTTGCACGATTAGTAATTCAAAAAGTGGACGTTGAAGAAGTAGGTGTTTCCTCTTTAGTGGAGCAGGACCACGGTGACAAAAACAAAATAAAAACATTGGACAAACTTCAGAAACTGTAGGCCATCTTACAAAATGTGTGTCAGAGAAGCAGGGAACTGCAGCAGTGTGTAGTGTTTGTTATCTTAATCCACCGCGCTTTCCCCCTTCATCCACCCCCCCCTCACTCTCTCTTGATGCTGTGAATGAAATCCATCCATCCCAATTAGTAGGTGTCGTGGTGGTCTGTGGGTGTGCACGTGTGTGTGATTATGAGCCGGTGATAGCAGGCGGGCTTGAAGTGTGTGTCTGTGTGATAAATTGGAGCTTTACATACAAACAACCACTAAGCAGGTCTCGGGCAGTCTTGTGTACATGCTCTGCATTAAACGTGGGCCTTTGCCCGGCACACATGTTGCAGGAGTGTTTTTTTGTTTTGGGAGATGGGAGGGGTGGGGGGAGGAGGAGGAGAAGTTAATTACATGCATTCTTCAATCGAAAACATGCTTCCACCTTCCCCCTGGTCCAACTTTACAGCTTTGTCTTCATTGTACACTCTAAAAAACAACAACTCAACAGCATTAACGCACGTACAGAATGTAGAAATATTAGAGTAATGCCTTGCAATGACATTTATTTAGCACAGGGTGGCAGTAGAGAGTCATCAAAGTCAAATCTGCCTCAGTTTCTAAATAACGTTTGACAATTATGTTACTTTAATAAATTAGCAAAGCATTTGCCCCCCTTGAATACACTTGTCAAAAGCTATCATTTAGGAATGAGAAGTGTGAAATATTTAATATCACTAGAATGTGTGTTCTCACATGTCTGCCAAAACAACATTTTTTTAGGCAAACATTTGTGCTTTGTTGTGCAATGTGTAGGACATTTAAACATATTAATTCATACTGGAAGTATTCAAATTTTTTTCCTTAAGAATACAGGGAAAACATGTTTCACACTCAACCCTGTTTACACACATGGCCAGCTCTATTTAATATGGACACATTTAATACATTTGCAGATTCTATATTATTGGCATATTATACATTAATGGCCGTTCCAGTTCGTACCATAGAGAGCACCACGTCTGTGTTTCCTACATTAAATGTTTAGTCTAAGGAAGTTATACATCTTTCAATGCTTCCTCAATGAAAACAGATGCCATTGTTGTTGTTTATAGTTTATAGTTGTTTATAGTTTATCAGTGGGCAGGGTCATAGATCGAGAACTCAGTACAAAGTAAAATCAAACTTGTCGCACTACACCACCTTGTGGTACAAAAGAGCACTGCTTGTTAAGTTTACATATTCATAACATATTCATTACATATTCAGAACTATCTGAAAGTCTCAAATTTGTAAAATTCTTAAAGATGTTAACTTTCAAAGAAAACCAAGCCAAATGCTTCTAAAACCTGAAGAATGATGCAAAAAATGTGTGTAAAGGTAAATTAACCTAGCTGCCTGTGTCTATGTGGAACTATAGCATAAGGTTACTACAGTTTTGGACTGGTTTTTTAGAGTGTAACACCACAGTGGGGAGAAAACAAGAACGAGGATGAAGAGGAGATGAAGGGGTTACACTCTTCGGCAGGCTCAATGGGGACCAGCTGTAGGGTACTGGGCAAAGGCCAGGGAACGTTCCGGACGGATGGAAAGAGGACGATATACCCCCAGGAGAGAAGCAGAAGAGACTGGGGTTCAGATTCTATTTTTCCTCTTCCTCCTCTAAATGGAGGGAAAACACAAGGAGAAATATTCAAATAAGAGACGAGCACAGAAACAAATATCAGCCGCAGCAGAAGTGAAGAGAGGGAGGGAAAATAGGCTGATCTTTGTGGTTTGGAGCCTCACAGGTTTGAGAACATCCAGAGACACACTGACAGCTTCGCTAAAAGGTTTAAATGCACATTCTCTCCAGAAACGTTAATATTCTTAACCCGAGTTTAACTGAAGCGATGAAAAGTGACATGGGCATTGATGGGAAACAAGTGGATGGAACCGATTCTGGCTCAGTGATTAAGAAAAGTGACACAAAAATTTAAAGCAGTGAAGGTTATGACGAAAGCATTCATTCAGACTTTTATACTGCTTTATTCTACTTTCGGTCGGAGTTGGGGCAATGTCAATAGAGTTTTTTTCAATTTATTGCTGGTTCCAAAATTACCAGTCCATTGAGTTGCCACAATGTAAAATTGAGTGTATTAGACCAATCCAGCACAAGCTGACTCAGCAAGATTTGATTGCTTTATGCACAGAATGAATCCCTAGATGAGACACAAATATTCTCACTAGCTTCACCTAGCGGTCATGTTAGCATTCTTGCGAAGAAACAACTATTTGCCAAGTGGTGGAATGGGGAAAAAAGTCCCATTAAACTTTGACAGACCCAAACAGTATCTGTCATTAGCTCTGTAGGAGATGCAGCGACGCGATTTCTGAGTTTTCTGTGAAAATCTTAGCATTACTAGGCTATCACCATTAGCACTGCACCTAAAATAGCTCTACATTTCAGGATTTGACAAGCAATTCATAAATTATGCATGTTTTGAACCATGTCATTGAACTACACACTAAATAATGGTAAAAATTATGACTAAGTTTAATTTTTTTTTTTTTTTAATCTGACCAATTTTCTTGCTTCTCATATGAAGGCATTCTAATTAAAGCATGTTGGTGTAGTTTTGCATCTTCTCTGTGCCATTATAGATACAATTTAAGGTATTACAACTTTTAAATATGCCCTTTATACTAAAACAAGTGGTCTTAGCTGCTTAAGGTCGAGGTCTCGTCGTGGGATACTGTGGAGTGGGTCTTAACGAGAACACCAATAGAAGCACATGATGAAAAACAGACTGAAATAGTTATTTCCCCATCTGATCCCCAATGAATGTTACTGAAAAAGCTCGTAAGAGTTTGAATTTAATTGAAATTATTCCAATCAACAATAGTTAGCTTTGATAATGTGTCTTATTAACTCACTTGTCAAAGGAAACAATTTGAATGGAGTCTCATTCTCAAAAGCTTGTGTCCGTAGGGAAATAACTGTAATCACTGGCTCCTGCTTTATGATGGAAACAAAAACAAACAAAAATAAAAGAGTAAACACGTGTTGTCCTGGTGCACCGGATCTTTCAGAGTAAAAAAGTCTTGCATTGTTTACATTCAACCAGGTTACTTGATACACACATATGTGCCACGGCACACTGTTCCACATCGTCAAACAGGTGGTGGTAATCCTGCAGGAAACAGAAACACGCCAGCGACTGCAGGAAGCTCACAATTAAACAACACGGTGAACAATTCACGGCTCGAATTGTGCCTGATGAAGATCATTCTTCATATCGGTCAAACTTCATGGAGTCACACAATGTGTTCTGGAGAGCGAGTGAATCAGACTGAAGGGAGGTTTCCACTGCAGACCGGGTGTAAAAGGGACGTCTTCTTCTGTTGGTAAATTGTAGATGTTCTATGACAAGTTGGCTGTTAAAGACGGGCAGATCGATCCTGTGGGAAATCAAAATGTGATGGTCAAGCAAGAATAATCACTTTCCAAAGAGAGAAACGGCATAATTCCAACAGTTTTTACTCACAAACAAGAAAATGTGTCCATGTGAAGGTGATACAATAACTTTCCATAAGTGGTCAAGTAGAGAAAAACTTCTGCAGTCTGGTCCTGTAGCTCTGCAGCACATCAGGCTCTCCGCCAACAGAGACAAACCTCCAAAAGATGTGGAAGAACATGGTTTAGTTTTCCAGTGGAGCATTGCTGCCATCTTGTGTAATGAACTCACACACACAGAGTGAGAATCAAACTGACACAGCAGCCTTTTTGATGGAAAATTATGAATGAATGCCCCCAAATTCAGATAACAGCTTTATATTTCAAGCAGAGCATGCCGACAGAATATAGTCGTATTTCTTTATTGTTCTCAGCACCACCATGGGTGAATAACAAGTCATGATTGTTTTGCAATTGCATCAAAAGTTGCTTTTATCTTACTTTTGTTCACTTGAAGAATAGAAAACATGATATGATTATTGATTTCATTTGTAAAGGATGGAAAAAAATATAAATAAATAATAGAAATAGGGAGTACACCTCCTCAGCTCTTCTGAGTATTTCATATACTTGATGTTAAACTCCCACAGAGGACATGCTTTCAAAGTCGGATCATACATAATCAATACCATACTTGGTGCAACTCTTATAAAAGTTTCCCTTTTCTATCTTGAGGGAAAGGGATTTTAATTTCGATAACATAAATCTCATGTGCAATTCATCCATAGTGGGTGGTTCTATTTTGAACCACTTCCTTGTAATGGATTTCTTACTGGCTGCCAGAATGGCATTAACTTAAAATAAACCTCAGTTCTTATTCAATAAGTCAAATTTTGACATGAAAGTATTTTTAACAAGGTCTGGCAGAGTAAAAATATTATTGATTTGAACAAAGTTGTGTTTTCTGTATTCAAAAAAGCAAGTGGAGATACACTTTGTAAATATTTGTTATCATTTCAGATTTTCCTCAGAGAATCTATAAAGAATTCTTATTTTTTCCAAGCTTATGTATTTTTTTTCCATTAGATGAGCAGACCAATTTAGTTAAATTGAACTACTGAGGGAAAATATATTTTCAATGTAAATTTCTCCTTAATTCAACCTAAACTGTTTCAAGGCATAATCACATCACAATATATTCATGTTCATAAAGTGATGACAGAGAGCAGGTGCCTGTTAACTCTGGAGTACAACATCCTGAAACCAAAAACCAGTGACCTCTTGTGGTTTCTTCCTGTATTACATGAAAAGAGAAGGGAAGGGAAAATAAAGTGCGATTGGCCAGTATCTTTGCCTCATCACATACATAAGTTAATATGTGGTTATTCAAAAGTGCCAACAGGCCGTTTTCTTAAAACCTTCTATAGGCAGAGTGATCAAATTGCACATAGACAATGACAAACAACACCCCCGCACATTTCCTCCCTGACATGTTTTAAAATTGGAACAATCTGATTTAACCATATGAGGTTGCTTATATGGAAAAGTTGACAAGATAAATGACACAAACAAAGTAACACCGGCAGGCTGATTGCTTTTCTTTAATGAGCTCAAATGTCCAGAGATGAACCCACAGAATCCCTCCAGCCATTTCAGTGCTGCCTGTTACTATTTCCATGAGTGAAGTAGCTACTTATATTATCAGCCAGACTTCTTCCCTGTGAGTGCCCCCACACCAGAAACCCACTCAGATTCTGGATGGTGACGGAGGAAGGCTGCCAAGACGTGGTTGTTTTCAACAGCGAGGAAGAGGAAGACGTCAATTTATAGACGCGGATTTAGCTCCGATCCCCCCCCAAGAAAAAAAACAACAAAAAAAAAACAGAAAGAGTTCTGCGGAAGACTTGGACAGATTTCTAGAAAACTATAGAAAGATGAAGAGAAAAATTAAGTGAGACAAATATTGGTATTAACTGATAAAAAAATATATATATATATATCAAGCAAAGAAAACCATCATAGTTTGCTGGCTCTGTTTACACAACGCATTGTTTTGTGTTTCCGTTTCAGAAAACGTTTCTGTTTATACGACAACATTTGGTAATCGATGCAGTTATGTTGGAAAAATAGTGGGAGCCGTTTGTTTTTGTGATGAGACAACACAAAAATGTATCCCGAGAACAATAAGCTTAAATAACAATTGCAAGTACACAGACTTTCAGAATTAGAGCGTTTTCAAGAAATTTCACCTTGGGGGCGGGCGGGCGTATTCAAAAAAGCTGCTCTGAGCACACCCAAAACACGATGAAAGCTTTCCGTTTTCACTTTAAAAACTTTGTTGTGTAAATGTGGCCTAGATCTACTAAAACTGACCTCCAAAAGGGTCAAACCACAACAAAAATCTACAAAAGCTAAAAAATTAAAAATCCAACAAGATTTTAACTGTTGAATGTGACCTGAAATCCAGATTTTATGAATATGAAAAACAACTATGCACACACACACACCTCTATAAGCTGTATTATCTTAACTTTCAATGTGTAACTTATTTTGACGATCCAGAAGAATTATAGTTGTTGCGCTTTTCATCATGAAGGTTGCAGAAGGTTTAATGTAGCTTTCTCTTTTGACATAACAGCAACAGAGTAGGCACAAGAGAACTCCCAGGCAGTGCTGACATCAGTGACAATATGATGGAAACCCTTCATTTGGACACCATCTGCAACAGTATCAAAATTATTGGTCCGCTATTTGTTGGTCCATATCATTGATGTCAATGACACATAATAAATCTGTCATACTTGGAAGAGCACAAAACTCCATTTTTTTCCTCTGTGGCTTTAGATAAGTTTCAAGTAAGATTAAAAAAAAAAAAAGACTACATTTTATTTATTATCTGTTATATTGTCCACAGGCAGCCTAAATGAAACAGCTTGACAAATCAGTTTGTAGCCCGTCACAGGAAGAGCTGTGGATTTCAAGTGTTCATCAAGGAGCGTAGCAACATGATTAAATCGACCACAAATAACAACCTCTGACCAAATCCCAAGCTGGCTGAAATGAAGTGTCTCTGCCCAAGCTGTTTTTTTTTTTTTCCCAAAATAACAATGTAAAAGAGAAGAAGAGCTGCTGCTTTGGTCGAAAGTGAATTATCTCAACCGCCCACTTGGTTTTTCATCTTAAAGCATCATTAACAGGCAGCAGTGCCGCTGAGAGATTAGGGCTGACGCTCTGATTTCACACGCGTCGCACCTTGTAATTGAGAACGACCTGGAAACACAACCACATCACTGCAAACCGCTAATCATCCCTCCACTGTGCACAGCAGACTAATCAGCCAGATGACGTCGCCTGCAACAACCGGGCCTATTTAAAGCAAGAAAACGAGGGGATGTTTTTGTGAAGCCGCTGCCCGTTATTAAGGCCAATAAACACCACAGGACACGATTCTAAAGAGGGAAGCGAGAGAGACAGATGTGCATGCGCCAAATCATACCTTTAAATTACTCTGCTTGTTGATGCTTTTCTGTTTTCAACTCCAAATTTCTGCTTCGGGGCAGGTACAAGTCAGTGTTGGCACATGCAACATTTAAGCCCAGAGGAATTTCACATTTGAGCAAAGTTCAAATGTGTAAATGTGGCACTTTGTGACCTGGAGAACACCATTTAGGGGGTCCAGCCTGGAGCGATACTCGTCTTCTGGATTCACATCGGAGTGTTGTAGCACAATTCAGAGGTGGCTCTTTTCTTAAAATCTTTGACCTGCAATCAGTCATGTCCATTAAAAAAAAAAAAAAAAAACAAATACCACCATTAGCCGCGGGATCACACAGTTTCTTTCAAGTGGGGTCATGTGAAAACAGGATGATAAAACCCCAGAGAAGTGAAATGGGAAAGAGTGTGTGACATTGAAAGGATGTTTAGTAAATGAAGAGAGAACAGTTGCTGGATACCGTCTGAATCAATATGTATTTGAATGCAAACTTGAAATTTTGTGTTTTTATTAGTATATTAGATAACATTCTGTTATATTCACATACCATTAATAGAAAAAATTATTCTTGAATATTTGGAGAAATAGCAGAAATCAGCAGCCTTGATTTCCATCACTTCCTGATGCTATTCCAATTTTTCAGTTTACATGTCACAGTGATATCTTTCCTATACTACAGGTTGCAGCATCACATAATTCAAGGATAAAGCTGCATGATGAAAAATTTGAAAAGCTGAAGGAAACCGTTTTTCGCTCCGCCCATCCTGCACCATCAATGTACAAGGCTTATTTATCCAATGCATCACAGAGAATTAAAAAAATAAATAAATAAATAACATTGCTTCAGGCATATCCAACGTCGAGTAAAAATGAACTCGAAACAGATTAGGAGACTTTTTAACCAAAAAGGAGTATTCCAATTATGAATTCGGTAGAATTGTCAATCTGGTTTGGCTTGTACACTTCAAGATGATTTTCATAGATTGCTATGCTTCTTATTTGGTTGTTGGAAAGCACCTGCCTGCTGGAAGCTTCAGTAGAAAAAAAAAACAATGTGGCCGAAATGAGACTCCGACTAATTAGTGGATGGAGGAGTATTTCAGCACTTTTCTGATTTGAAGTCACAGAAGATTTATGGAAAAGTTGTCAGACCACAGTCACACTTGATCCCATAATGGAACCAGTGACATTTTAAGCTTAATGGACCCTCTCACAAGTTGAATTGCTCCATTTTTTCCCCCCTTCATTTTTCTCAAAAAGCCTGCCACAAAAGTATCAACCAATTTAAGATTTGTTACTATTTGAGTGTTGCTTTGAAGAAAAGTAGGAGGATCCTTTCAAATCATCTAATGTAGTTCTTGTCAAACTATTTTTTTTTTTATTATTATTATTCACAAGATCCCAATGATAAAAATTGCACTGCTTGTGATGGACTCTGCTATTAGCGAGCGTGACTCACCAGCTCACCTGCAGTCCCTCGCACTCTCCTGTCGCATCCCATCATTATCAGTGATGATTACCTGCTGTCACCCAGCCTCGCTGCTTCGAGAGGGCCTAATTCGAGTCGACGGACACATCGGATCACATCAACATGGCTTGGGATACAAATTGCAGTTCAAATGGGGAAGAGCTTTAATGTGTGCGCTTTAATGTGTGCGCTTTAATGTGTGCGCTTTTTCCCCATAACGGGGTCATGGCCATTGTGCATATAGATAACTACAATGAAGAGAACTCTAAAACTGTTTTGTTGCAAAGATCAACCTTCAGGGCTTGTTCAAGTAAGATAACAATAACGATTGACTCCTCAAGAACCAACAATTCTTGAGGAGAAATCCCATCTTTCACAAAGAGAATGAATATTGCTCCTCCCCTGTATACAATGTGCATGACTTCATTTATCAAACTCCCAAAACCTGTGAAAGTATATATAGCAATCTCACAGCACATCAGTTATAACAAAAGAGTTGAACATTTTAGTTTATTTTGACAGAAAACTATTAGGAGGAGGTGGGGTGGATGGATGGATGGATTATACACGGGACATTTGTTGAAAAAGGAAATCCTGGACATAAAATCTAAAGAAAAAACTTTGTTGTCAATGTGAACATTTTGAGTCTTTATCCAGGCCAAAAAGGTTAAGAGAAGTTTCTTTACCGATGTACAATCCCCTAAATTAGCTTGCACCAATGAGAACAAATACAATTAGTTCTAAAGCTCCGACTCATCATTTTTGGCTCTATCAGGAAATTTCTAAACCCTAGAGGAACCTACATAACTTAAACCAATTCCCAAAGAGCCAGTCAAAAGGAACAAAATAAAGTGGTCCGACATAATCACAAGTCAGATCTCCACGACTGCTGTCAGGTCCCCTCCCCCCTTTCATAGGTACTCTAATTGCTGAGGCACTACACCTGCTAGGAAGGAGGCGCGGAATGAGAAACACTGATCAGCAAGTAGGAGGGCATGCAACCTTTACATTAAAACAGGTTGAAACCACGAGATGAGAAAATGAGTGAAATGAAACCACGCAAACACCTTCAGATGACAAGCATTGTTTCTTTGATATTCCATGTAAATAAAGATACGGGTTTGAATTGATCTGATGCTGATTTATGCCAGTGGAACGCCTGGTGAATGTTTTCTGGGGACACAGACCACCTTCAATAACCAAGATTATTATGTATGAGTTTTAAAAGTGAATAAATAAATAAAGTCTATCTGCTAAACAAAATTTACATTTATGAATGAATCAAACGTTTTCTTTGTCTCACAGTATTTCATCCATTTGAATATTAAGTCTGGATTCCAGTTTGGAGAAGCTTTGAATGAATAATGAAGACTGATTAATGATTTGCAAGAATCAAAGATTCCATAATTTTGACTGGAAATTCTTTTTTTCCCCCCGAAATGATCTGAGTGAGCAAAACTTGAACATTGATCCAAGAAAAGGTGACATTTTCCTGTATTTTCACACCAGTTATCAAGCAGTGAGCTTAAATGTTAGCAAACAGTCGTTAATATTGTAAATTCCATGACAAATGATTTCAGTAAAACTATGTGTCATTCAGATGTATTTACAATTTGTTGTAATAGAGGGTGTTTATCATTGTGTGAGTGGAAATGTACATTTTCTGCTTTTTCAAATCTACAGGGTCACATTTCTATTAACCATATCAAAGGGTGGTAGCAGGTTTTTGAGTTTCAAAGAGAACATTGTGTGCTGTTCTGGATATTGTGCAATATGAACTTTTTAGTTATTGGTTAAGTGTACACCTGTAACTCCAAAACAGCTTCATTCACAACGTAAATGTAGGATTCCTTTCTGTGTATTTTGTAGGAGACACATCCGTGGCTGTACATACTGTAGAAGAGCTTCAAGAAGTCCACAGAAAGTCAGACTTTTAAACATCAGGTTGGGCTTTTGGGTGACAGGCTATAATAAAAACAAACCCAAGCTATTAATATGATGCGTTATATTTCTGTTTAAGCCTCTGTTTCATGTCATTGTTGATTGTGATCCATTGCCCGACCAAGTAATTGATAAACATAATGCAAAAATGTATCATTTCCTGTTTATGCATCACTCGCAGGTAAAGTGTGTCGTCCTCGTGTGTCGACCAAGGATAGTGGTTTGATCCCTCCATCCTCGCCTGTCGGTGAGTCACTGTCCTTGGGCAAGAAAGACACTGCACTCCAAGTTGTTCGCAATGGAGGCTGAGCACACGGCGGCTCTGTTGCCACTCGTGAGCGTGCAAATGGATGAACACGCTTTGAGACTGCTAAACACTACGTAGATGGCGGCCATGTTTACATCAGTTCTTATTCGTGTCGGATTTCCTTCATCAAGACAAAGCGTAATGATTTTGTCTGGCTTGTAAACTCCTTCAGCAGATTTAAGTGGTGTTTTGACCTTTATCAATGAATGCATCCTTCTGAATTGACTTGAAACTGTGTCGTGTGTTTTATTGTTTTATTTTTATATACACATGCCTTAAGACACGGAGAACAAAGTGAATAATGTCGTAGAACACTGGCCAAATGGCTGATTGTGTGTTCAGTAAAGCTCCCAACATCTCACTGGTCCATCGTGCCGTGGGAACAACACATGTGGATCACATTGTTCAATCACCAACCGTCTCTTCAGCTCTCCACTGTAGAATTCATCCATAGAGGTCTCGTCTTCATAGAGGATTCTTGATTCCTTTTTTGTCAGTAGCTGATTCGGAGATTTAATATTGAATGAGTTTGAATAAAGCTCTACCCCTGGCTTTGTATTTGATCTTGCTGAGAATAAATTTGAACTCCCGCTGACAGCAATTAAAGCCACTTCACGGTTTGGCTGTTTGGAAACATCAGCAGATTCGGGCAAATCAGAACAGTCATACATGTTACACTCGTAGTTTAGCAGTTTTTTTACTTGTTTGGAATATATTTAAATCACCTCAGTACCTGGTTATGCAGGTTTCTTCCTGTTAATATGGAGTTTTTCCTTTCCACTGTCGCCTATACCCATGAGGAATTGTCGGGTTTACCTTTGTAAAAATGCCTTGAGATGACTGTGTTGAATGTGACATTACATTGATCAAATTTAATTGATTTCTGAGGTGAATAATTCATTTAGAATGAAAACGAAGGCTTGATTGATTGCAAAAGTCTCTGAAAAGCTTCTGACTAATGCTGAAAAATTCATGTGTCAATCATTTTTAATACTGAATTCATTAAAAGGAGTGAGGCTGTGTCAGTTCAGGTTTGAACTGACACAGCCTCGACAGAAATTTAAAAAGATGATCTTAGCTTTTTCATGGTTTTCCATTAATTGCTGTCTCATTCTGTATATATTTCAGTATGTAGATTCTGACTCTTATTCATATTTTTCCTAGTTTTTCTATGAGATACAAAGTGATCAGTGCAAGAAGCTGTTGTGTGAGGTAATCTGGTCAATGTGGCTAATTCTCGTAATATATGTCTATATGCCAGTATATGTCTCAGATTTGTTAAATTACTGTTAAATTCTTGCTAATCTTGCCTACAATGGCATGAGTGTCAACTTTGTTGCTTCAGACCGACTCAGTGTTAATAGACAAATGCTGCATAATTTACAAACACCCTCACTACACCCCCTGTGGTAGAAAGTGGTATTACAATTGGGAGCGACAATAGTCGTTGGCTCGTTTTGTCACATTTAGTTATTTTAGATCAAAGATTACAATTATTGTATTCCAACATTCCAACATTATGATTGCGTTTTGCCTTATTTTGATCTAGTTAAGTGTTGACCTTGAGTGTAGAACAGAAATGGCACCCAGCATTACACAAAACCAGCCAAATCAGTCTCTTGGCAAGACTTTTGAATACAGATATCTCCGTGTGCGCACACAAAATCCCAACTAAATACCTTAATCTGTGTTGTTTTATTGGTTTAATACAATATGTGTTAGCATTAACATGTGTATAGCAAACTGTTACACTTCAAAGATCCATATCATTTCTTTAAACACTGAAAGCTGAGAGAAGACCTGCACTTATCATGTGGATTCATCAATAAACCAAGTTAACTTTAAAGTTGACACTCTTCCAGGAGTGAAATATTTTTTTTTGTGAAGTTTAGTTGAGTCTAATTAGCAAAATGAGGAGCGATGCCCAAATTTTTTTTTGGAGGAGACCTTGGATTTTCAGAGGGATGAGTCACACTAAAATCTTGCAATCAGGCATATTTTAATGAGCTGACCGTGTGCGAGCGCGGTCTCGGTCGTGAGACACTAAGCTTTTGTTTTTCAAAGGGAGTTGAGAGAGCATTTCAGGGGTCTAATAAAGAGGACAACCTGAATATTCATTATCGGCACTATGCTGCTTGTGATGTTTTGAAAATGACGCTTACTCAGCTACTGTGAGTGTCGGCGAAAGACAGAAATAGAATGAAAATGACCAAACTGCACAAAACACAAGCAGTATATTGTCCCCATTAGTTTTATTAATTGTGTGTGTGTATGTAAGCGTGCACAGTTTGCTTCAATGAATCCACTGCTTCTCATTTACTATATCCTCCAGATAACATAAATGGGACATTGAGTGAATTTTTAATTAAATGAAGGCAGCAGAACAAATCCATCCATTTCCTCGAGGCTCAAACACTCAACACTGAGCAAATCGGCACACCGTGTAGAACATGATGGAATCAGAATGTATAAATTCTGCAAAGCCTATATATGTTTTTGAGAATAGTACATATTCTCATATATAAACCAACTAAGTAAATCAGGTCCTCAGCTTAATCATGTCTGTGAGTCCATGAATCTGATTATAATTTATTGTGTAATTAGAAGTAGTACCATTTCTGTACAGTTTAATATTTCAGTTTGTCCATTATTGTGTATGCTGAGATCCAATTTGCATCATTTTAAAGTCCTCAAACTGCTTTTTTTTCCTTTTTTGGGGAGGGTTTTGGTAAGAATTGCAACTCCCCAGTGGCCCTGTCCTGTGTAGGGTACTTATTCAAAGCCATGAGTTGAATGTTGTTGCACTTTGGTAAAAGTGGAGTCTACATGCAACCTTGTTTGTACTTTCCACTTCAGAAAACGCATTGGATAACAAGAGGAAATCTCTCCAACTTCCCACAATGCCATTTTAAACCTCCAGTCTACTGAGGATCTGCTCCAGGCTGCTGTCTGACGACTCCACAGTTTCATCATCCAGCCTGCAAATCGTGCTCATCACTAGACCAGACGTCTGGATGATTGGTGTATCTGGGGTTCATTTTTATTTTCCCGGTCTGTAGGGAGGAAGTTGTTTCTGCTGAGCGTCAGCTACAAAACTGCACCGTCAATGGCGGAGGAATGTCAAAGTGTCTGTACTCTTCAAACTGAATGATGGTTTACTCAGTCCGTTCTGTAAAAATCACATTTTCCTCTTTAGATGTGTAGTTAAATGACACAAATTATTTAATTCCCGGATGATACATTGATTGTTGCGACAAGACTTGTTATTATGAAGACCCCCGCAGGCTGTGACGCAAATTCTTGTCTAGGTGGTGCTTACAGTCACAGGAACTATTTCTATCAGCCAACACAGAAGAATGATTCCTTTATCATTTATTTGTCACTTAGAACATGTCGGCGTGAATGAAAGTGAGGCATTTTTCTCCATTTAGAGTTTGCATAAACTGAACTTTTAAGATTTAACTGGTGCAGTCGTCGGAAACAAAACTTTTTTTTTTTTTTTTTAATTGCACTTATTTGTCAAGGTCCACATAAATTTCCAATGTATCTGCATGTCATGAATTTCTTTTCAATCTTTAACACAATGTACTCGGTGTTGTCACCGGTGGCCATTTATTTCTTGACAACAGTTACGTGTTATATGGACATTCTAACCTATTTATGCAGACGTTCATTGTGCAATCCAAATATAATTGAAAATATCTTAAAACAATGCAAATAAGATCCAGAATGTTTGACCTGAAATGATTGAATAATACAAGTTGGTCATTCTCGCCAGCAGGGAACGAAAACAAACATAAAGAGCTATGCGAAACAGGATTTACAAGAAGAATTTCAAAAGCACCTCCACCTAAAGGTCTCCCGTTAAAACAAATGACCACAATTCCAATAAAAGATCTCCTGGGTTTTCAGCAGAACACTGAGACACTTCTAATGTCTCACTGAATGATCCTCAGAAGTCATCGAAAAATACTGCGTGATGGATGGCCTTCAAAAGACGCTTTTTAATGTAGTGACTATAACTGAGGCCGTTGTAATGTTGTTATCCCAGAATTGCATGGCATAAAAGAGGGCACCAGGTTCCCTGAAGCCTTAATGCAGAGCAGAATTTAAAATTTTAGAAATGTTCGATGCGACTTGTTAGTTCCTCTGGGAAATGTAGCTTTTACCTGCTAAAACATTTCCCGTCCTTTTTGTCATTTAATAAAGCAAATAAGCAACTCCCGTCCAACCCTACATTTTCGAAATTGCATATAATTACACCTCGACGACTGGGAAATCAGACTTTATGAACCGCATGACCCGGGGCCGGTTAAAAACTCTGCAAGTAAGACTAGATTGAATTTTCAATCTCTCCACAAAGAGGGATAGAAAGCTTTAGACAACGACAAGTCGATAATGTCACTAAATATACTGCTGATCAACTCAAAGTTATTAAAATGCTTCAACTATGGATTCAAATGTAGATTTTAATCGAATTGAAAGTTATTTCCCCTTTAATAACAAAACACTCACACACACATTTGTCGTTCAGGTTCTTTTTTTTTTTCTTCTTCTCAGCACCGTCAAGTTAAACCAACACACTGAGCAGCTTCAGCCTCCCTATCAATACTGCAGCAGCGTTATTTAATGTCAGATCTGCTTTAATTTAGCCTTGTACGTGTGATCAGATCCTCTGCGTGAACTAATTATCTCTCATTATCAAGTCTTTTTATAAGATTGCCAAGTCTCTCCTACATAGCTCATATTTCACGATACTCAATTTTCTTTTGCAGTAATTTATCTAACATGAGTGAAACGCTGCACTTTGAATCATTGACAGTCTTTGAGGAGCTGGAGGGACTCTTAACCTCACGATTTACCATTAATGTTTGTCTGCACTCTTTTCATATGTGAAGAAGTCTCCATTATATTCAGTACATGCAGGTTAGCTGCAACCTTCTGGGATCCATAAACAAACTTCCAAACCATTCACCTTGAGTCCCGACCTTTCTTTTTCTCCTTTTAGCATTTCAATGAATGATCTCTATTTTTCTCATGTTCCTTTTACAACCGATAATCCAAAAATGTTGGGACTGTGCATTAATGCCCTGCTAAATCAAAATGACAGAATTTATAAATATGAAAGTAGAGTGTGATTAATTCTGACTAAATCACAAGAATCATGATCTCATCATATGTTTATTTATATTGACAGTCCTTTTAAAATTTTGCTTCGTGGCACAAAAAAGAAGGAAATATTACAATAACAAAAAATAACACAAGAAAGTCAACAAGCTTTGAAAAACTTTCTGGTAACTGAAGGCAAAAAAAAAAAAAGAAAAAAAAAGAAAAAATTGCCAGTCACAAACAGCTGGTGTAAAATCGGGGCAAGAGAAAGAGCACTGTTATTAGGATGAACTAATTTGAAAATGCAAAAAAATTCCTGTTATCAATAATAATCGAACATCCCATGTTCATCTGATATCATGCAGCCTGGTTGATACGGGCCTACTAGAGAAAACAATGAAACATTTATTCAGCTTGTTAGCTTTTCAGAACCCCCCCAGCTCACAACAGTGTGGCATGACTGATTAAAAGCCGCAGGAGGAATGAGTCAAAGTGGAGAGGTTCCGTCGATGAAGCACTCTCGAGGACGCGTGCGGATGGCAGCGGAGGCGAGGCTGACGGGGGGAACGATCTGGCGCCGTCCACTTCCAGATGGGCACGACAGCATGAACCTTGTGGCAGTCATCAACCTGCCAAGGCTTATCTCAGCGCCTGTCCTTCCAGCAGGACCCGGGCCTCACAGGGCCCCCCCCCTACGCTGGCCCGATCCCAGCCGAGCAGGGCCAGAAAACAAACACGACGGCCCGGGCGCGGCCAGGCAAACAAGCACACGGACTCATGCATCCATAGTAAACATCTCATCACACTCTAATTTCTCTTTTTCATTAAAGTCAAAGTAGCCAAACCTTTGATAGAATTATTTTAATGACAAATTGATGGAGTTGCAGCTGACACTGTCCTCACATCGCTGCTGAGAATTCCTTTGAGTGTGGATCCATTATTACACTATAACCATCAGGCATGAAACAATTACGGCTTAGATTTTTAAATAGGTTTATTGAACTTTTTTGCCATAATAATTGCAATCAATCACATTTACCGTATTTATTTAGTGCTTGAAATGCAGTCAAATAAATTTTTAGTTTTTATATTGTCACCAAAGTTACCTTGAAATATATCGAAAGAAAAAATGAAGATATGCTTTTTTTCAGAGAATCAGGCATTTTTTTTTGGGAGGGGGTGGTTTTAGATCATAATTATTTGCTCATCTCATTTAAGATTATAAAAATATAGTAATATATAAGTAAATAAGTAAGATCTTGTAATATCTTAATTTGTGAATTTAAGATACCAATGAAGTTGTGCACAAGCAGTGCTTGTCCTGGAATGACACCACAATGTATGTTTCAGAAATACCATTAACTTTTTCTCCCATTTAATTGTTTCACAATTTCTTCGTTAATTAAACAATGTCAGTCTTTTACATTCATTATCCATCACAACAGGTCTTTTTCAGCACTGCACATCGCTCACATATTCATACATTCAAATCCTACATTTGAATTATAACTCACTGAATTCTTCTCTCATTGTGTCTCTCATCTCACCTCCTGCTTAAGAATCACCAGCTTAACTGACCCACAAGGAATCTGCATTTATGTGGTGGATGGTTTGATGTGTAGGAGAAGGGGCAAGTGTGTCTGCGCCTGCTTATTTCCAGAACAAAAGCTGGTGACGACAGCACAGCGGACAATAGCATGTAAAACCTTTCTATAGCTCCAATTTGTTCAGCCCCTCTCCGCCTCCTTGTGTGTCTCTGAGTGTGTGAAAGCACACACCATCCCTCTTTAAGGGATTGTTTCATTGGAGTGACCCTCACGTACAAAGACATCAACATGGGTCGCACAAAGCGAGGTAATGGCACAGTATCGCTGATTGTCACATGGACACAGTTGTGTCTCAAATGAAACAGCTTATCTACAGAAGCTCCTGAGTGGTTGTAACTAAGATCCTAACTCAAGAATACCTGATGATATACAGTATTGAAAAACTTATGAGGGCATTTTCCATTGGCTCAATGTCCTTGCTGCTTCTCCAACACTTTGACTTCAGGCAGAATTATGCGTCATGCAAACAGGTGGCCAAAAGAATGTACTATTCCAGTCTTTGGCAAGAGAAAGGAGTTCTTGGCTGGAGAACAACGTGGCGCTAAAAGATGCAGCAGGTAGATCACATCAACATTGTACCATCGTGACGCGCAGACACTCAGAATCTTCTCTTCAGTCGCTTTACAGTGACGTAAACACACTGTCCAAAATACTGCAAAATGAGAGATGGGAATCAAATGTGAAGCCCAGTTACAGTAAATAATTGAGCCAGCAGATTTGCTTGACAGTCTCAGTGATTACATACCTGTGAAAAGACGATGACACAAAGTTGAGATTATCCATGGATCATTCAAAAAATGAACCACACGTGATACTGGAGTCCTTGAGCTCCTCTGATTGACAGACGCTAGGCTCATACACAGGATGCAGTGATGAGTACTCAAGTGGCGATCTCTCATTAACCCCAAAGAATTGTGTCACACAGCTTCTGGTGATTACAGTGCACACAGGGCAGCGCGCATATAAAGAAAGCCATTTTTTCCCAGTACAGCTTAGATATTTTCTCTTGACTGTGTCAAAGAAAATTGAATTCAGTAAAGAGCTAACTGCTGTTGTGCATTTTAATATCAAACTCACAACTATTGGAAAATACTTTTCCAACTTTTTGAAACACTGCTACTGCATATTTGCACCACTGCTGTTGTAAATTATGTTTCCGCACATACACGAGTACATGGATAATAACAACAATGGCAGCCTCCAACATGTCATGACTCCCAGTCCATATTCTCCTGGGGCTTGGTAATTTTATTGTTCAGAGTAATAACGATCCAATTTCATCGTCCATGTACTTGTCATTGTTATTTTATAGTGTATTGCTCTCTGAGTGCATGCGTGTGTGTGAATTCATTACAAAAACAACCAACAGGGTCATCCCGTGGCCTCGCATGCTGACTATTTTAAACAGACATTTTTTTCAAAATGCTGCTGTGTAAAAGCTAAACTTTTTCTTAAACGAAAACGCAAAGACTATGCATTTTCCACTTGAAATGTTGTCATGTAAATGGGAGCTGAGATTTAAACGACCTTATTTTAAAATTTGCATGTGACTGTCTAGTTTCTACAAAGTATATGCCTTCATCATTGGTGTGAAGTAAAAACATAAGTTGCATGAATACAAATAAATATCAAACGCTAGAAGAAACAGAAATGGTCCGAGAAAGGGTCCCTGAGGAACACCACTGCGCAATTGTACATACTAACTCCAGGTGTTCAGTTGAAATCATCAAACGTGTCCTCTAAAAGATCAGCTGTGACCAGTACTCTGCCCTGCAGTTAGTTTCCTGTTTGAGTTTGAAGTATCACGCTGTGTTTTGTTTTATGCTATCTGATTTCCCCTCCTCTGTTTGATTGCTGTTCCCTGCCGTGGTGTGTTTCACCTGTGCCTGACTGCACTGAAAGTTGGGCTTCAGTTGTCTCTCGTTGCCAGTCCGTCTTTATCTCCAGGATGTTTTGCCCTTGCTTTCTGCGATTGTACGATTTTCTCTGTGTTCCCTGGGATTCAGTTGTTTCTCCATGTTCTCCAGTTAATAGAAGGAGTGATTGTTTTTCAACCGGCTCTATCTGTATTTTGAGTGTCCTTCACATGTGACACTGGTGACCCTTTTGAAATGGAGGACTTTGGTATTATGGTGACATAAACTATTACTGCAACCTACAGAGGAGGTTTATTGTTAGTTCACCCCGCCTTGATTGAACCGATTGTGTTATTCTACAAGTTTGCTGAGGTGACACCAAAGCCACACATTAGCACAAAGCTAACTAATCAATCAAGGCAGCAGAAGTGCAATTAATTACTGTTTTTGTCGATGGGGTGTAGTCCGTTTGAAGAAAGTCATTATGAAACCTGAACATAATGCAGACCTTTTAAGGTGAGCTAATATATTATATCTACAGCAGTATGTTGAAAACGTGCAGTTCTCGATCGCTACACATACCATATTATTACTTTTCTCATTCAAAGAAACTCCTAACAACCTAAATCTGTGGTTTACAAACATTTTCCCATGGATCTTCCCCAGATTGTCGCTGAAAAAGATTTCCAAGCTCAGATTTTCAAAAACAGTTGGGGGCGCCAAACAATCCCGCATACCAGTGTCTAAACAAACTAAGGAGCAGTTTCTGTTCTCGACAGTGTCTAGTCATGGTTTCCTTGTTACAACCTCATTGTCAAAGCCACAAGTCACATAAAGTGAAGAATGAAACAAATGAGATTTAATTGATGTTTTGTGTTACATTTGTCTGTATCACTATTGGTTTACATCTTTTTATTTTTATTGTTTTTTTTAATCTGACTGGATTAAAAAAGGCTACTTGCCGTGTCAAAAAAAAAACAGCAGTCCTGACATGGACCAAAACGTAGCACTGGACCATAATTTTCCCCATTATTTCTCCAAAATGTTCTCCTGGAGCTTGATGCAAATAGTTTTTATTCTAACACAGACATAAACCCAGAGTACACGTGTAAAGTTTCTCTCTAAGGCTTTCTGAAATTTTTGGGGGGAACAGCAGCTTGTCAAGAGCAGTAAACAAATAATTATGTGCCTATTTACTACCGAGGCCATCCACAGTGAATAGAAAAATGAATGCCGCCTGTTCAGTAGATTGCCTTGTATATCCCGACCATTTGCGGCTGTTGTTAGTGTTATTGTGCTGTCTGGGTGACAATGACATCTCTAACAATTAGACAGGCTTGCGGTCAAGAGGCCAGTGAAGTGGATTGTTAAGGCGTTAGATGCAAAAAACAGAATGAACTGCAAAGGAGTCTGCAAAAACCTGCCTAAAACATCAACGCCTCTTACCCATTGACACTTTCACTAGACTTTCGCAGATGGGAAACGGTGACTCTGCAGCTCTACTTCCTCAGTGTGCAGTTTGCCCTAAAAGAAGAATTCTGCCTTCTGAGCGGCTGCAATCACAAGATATCAACTGAAAATGGGACGGTGGATAATTAGAGCAGAGCCAGTAAAATCACTGCCTCGAGAAAGAAAACAGCTCAGTAAGATATACAGTGACCAGACACACACACATATTCTGCTTTCCGCCATATCACTGGTGTTACGAGCCCTCCCCAGTGAACCGTGGACGTCGGCTCATGTGTCCCACTGTCATTGTCTGTCAGTGGAAAAAAAGGGAGCGTGAACAAATAAGTGGGACATACATTGGTGGAATGTGAGAAAAACAACAGCAGTGACAAGGATGACCAGCATACGTGTGTGGAGGGGGCATGAATAACGAGAGAGAGAGAGAGAGAGAGAGAGAGAGAGAGAGAGAGAGAGAGAGAGAGAGAAAGAGAGAACATAATCAGCCAAATCTCCCAGAATGCACATACTGAAAATAGCAGATCACAGGGTTTATATTTTCAGCGGTATGTCACTTATTCTGCACAGGA
>OMNM01034907.1:27144-41281 GCA_900302745.1 Parablennius parvicornis | reverse complement strand
TGGTGGAATGTGAGAAAAACAACAGCAGTGACAAGGATGACCAGCATACGTGTGTGGAGGGGGCATGAATAACGAGAGAGAGAGAGAGAGAGAGAGAGAGAGAGAGAGAGAGAGAAAGAGAGAGAGAGAGAGAGAGGTTGAAATGTTTAATTTCTGAACTTTTCCATGAAAACACTGACTAACAATATGAGTTGTGTTTTCAAATTAATTATATTCACAATCTTGGACTTTAGAACATTAAATCAACCCTCAGTGTTTCTCGACAAAAAATAATAAATAAATAAATAAATAATCCTAAAAACTGAGATTTAAATATGGAGAAATTTGAAGATACAGGATTTCCACCTGAAAGTAATCTAATCCAGTCTAACCGCAAAAAAACAACAAAGGATATATTTAGAGAACAGGAGTGACCCAGTATATAGACAGTGTCCAGCTAAAGCAGGGAAACCAGCAAATCAATGCTGATCACATGTAACCTAAAGCTGCACCAGACATTCATTGTTGCTTTCAGCATCTCATTTACCAAAGGCACCACACCGCTGTCATTTAGCCCACAGACCACAAACGAGGAGCCACGCAAGGGGGCGTCTCAAATTCCCCATCACACTAAATAATGAATTAATATCACTGAATGAGACTGCTGAACGCTTCAACTCATCCCCCCCTCCCCTTCGTCCTGTAGTCACTTCTCACAGAGAACCAATCGCAGGCTCCCCTGGTGTCTACCACATCCGATATGCTCCTCCTCCTCCCTTCTGTTATTATATAGTCTGTGAGCATCGGCATCACAACACACACACACGTAGTGCTGCTGCTGGGAGCAGCACGGGAGACGAAACTGCGTGGAAACATTCACCCATTGATGGACTCTGAAAATGTAAGGTGAGTGTGTCTTCTCTACAAATGATCAAAAGGGAAATGTTGGAGGAGATACACGCATGTCTATTTCCTCATTAGCGTTTCAGTCTGGAGTCTTGGTGAAATGTTTGTCTGTAGTTGTATTTCCTCCTGCGTTTTGTCCTATTTTTCCCTTTCTGTCTCTTTGCTATTTTCAGCCCGCATCGCTCCGTGTCTTCAGTTGCAGCCACATGCTGACAGCAAGTCTGGGGAGCAGCAACAACAACAACAGGGACTTGGTTGACACTGGCATCGCTGGAAGCAGCTTTAGAGAAACCCCCTGCGGCGTCACAGACTCCAGCAGCAATCACCGGACGCACGCTGAGAGAAACGCCACCACAGCTGTTGGGAAGCCGTTCACGCTTCGTTACCCAGGGAGAGCCGCTCCGAGATGGGCTGCTCCTCGGGCCGTCAGCCCCCGGCGGCCGTCCTGCATTCGGACCTGGACTGTGGAAACGGCAGCGAGTCCAACACCTTGCCCCAGGACTCTGAGAACCAGAACCAGGGTTTGAATGGATGCAGCATGGACGGAGGAGACGGGGAGGGGAGTATTGAAAGGGGCCAGTCAAAACCTCCTGAGACTCTCCCCACGCTGGAGAGGCTCGCTCAGGCGACAGGCGGGACGGAGAAGTCCTGGTACCGCTGCGTGTTCCCGTTCGGCGTCATTTCGCTGGTGATCGGCATAGCGGGCACCGGGGTGACATTCACCTTCAACACGCTGCTTCAGACCAAAGTGGTGTCGGTGGCACTGCTGTGTGTCGGGGTGGTGATGCTGCTGGTGGCGGCGGTTTGCTGGAGGGCCCACCGACTAAGGAGGAGGAAAAAGAAAGAGGGTGGCTTCTTCATCGATCAGGGGACTTTGTGATCAGACTTTTACGTATTCTCGTGAGTTCAGGCTGAGGACTTTAATTTGGACATTGTGAGTGATCTACAAACTTAATCTAGAAAAAGAACCAAACTTTTGAAAAGTATACATACTTTTATCCTTTCAAGAGACCAGACTGTTGAAGTGAAACTCTGTAATACCTGTGACAGATTGAGACAACACCACTTTAGTGGAAGCACCACCCACCACCATACTGAGCACATACACATGGTAAAGTATCCGTCACACTCCAGCCTCCTCCCTCTGCTATCCGATTCCTTCCCATTATTATGGATTCACGTGGAAATCCAAGGCAGCAAAGAGCCAAGAGCACAGTATAGATCACTGCTCTGTGACTGCACTCTTTGTGTCAAGGTAATACACGAGTGATAGCCACCTCAGGAACAGTCATTCAATACCCCCTTAACCTTCCCCTCCCGCAGGTTCATAGATGAAAAGATGTGGAACAGGAGAGTTAACCATGAATTCAAGAAAGGTGAGCGGGGCATGAGTATTCAGCAAAATCCTGAACACTCGTGCTTACCGGTTAAAGTGTGCAATTGGTTTACAAAAGGGAAAAGCAGTCCACGCTTGTCTCGAATCCACACTTACTCGCAGAGATGAATGAGGCATTTTACCACACTACAATAGAGACGCTGCTCTGCTCAAACGTTCAGCCTCCAACAGGTTTGTAGCAGGTGATCATTAAGTTAAAGTACCACACACCGACGAGGGGCTGTACACTAAAGCATTAACAGAATAAAGTCAACATTATGCAGAACAAGCTTTGTGAGTTCAGCCAGGGCAAAGAACCATAACACACACACACACACTCTTCCCTCACTTTTTCTGTTTTTGCGGTCAAGTTCTTGGCACTAACTCTTGTGCTTTTTCTTCTGGATAATACCAGTCCAGCTGTGCCACATAGATAGAAATCACCACTACATGATATATTAATCCTTTCAGGAGGAACGGGGCTGTATTTTTCAGTCCGTTTCCACTGATGAAATTGGTTTCCCAAGTCACTCAGAGACGAGAGTAGATAAACTGTACACTGCGATGACAGGGAAATCCCATTACAGGGCGACATAAAGTGCGTCCTTGCACTCGCCTTTTCTTTGATCCTCGCACCCCTGCTGCTCAAAACAGTGGCGACGCCACAGCTGGAGGAGGAGAAAAATCAATTATTTTCCCTCTTTGTACCTTCTATTCTCTCCAAGGAAGAATTTATGAAGATTACCAGATGAAGGAAATGAAGTTAACTCTTTCCTGGGTGTTGGTTTTACTACGCTGTCTGTCCTCATCAGTCCAGTTTTGCTGTTGTGCACGTTTGTGTCGATAAATTCCTCTCTTTCTTGAAAAAAAATCTGAAAAATCTCCTCACCAACTCTTTACTTGCGGATTTGTCCTCATTCTTTGTTGTTAAACTAAAATGTAGCATTGACTGAACCAGAATAGCTGTCGGTGACGTAGGTTGAAGGAAGACCCAGCAGCTTTGTGTCGGCTGTAGCTACGTTATTGTATGTGGTGATCAATATCCATTGGCTAAATGATTTACTCGGCATTTAACATAAAATCCGCCTCGACCCGTTCGTCCTCCCTGGTGTTGATTATCCAGTTTCACAGGCATCTTTCAGAGTTTGCTTGTAAAACCAGAGATAATCTCAGATAATCCCTCACAGTATTGATTTGTCGGCATATCTGTGTACAAGTGCTGCGTATTACTCAATCTCACATATCAAGGATACTTTAGGTACCGAGTGTAGCCGCATCTGAATGTACCTCCAACGTGAGTGTCTTACAGCACGTCCCTGTACAGAGTGTAAAGACTATTTATGTATCTTCTATTTTGAAGTAGAGACATTTAGACATACAGTGCCGTATGTATCTATTTGGGGATTTTTGCCTCCTGTTTTCGGTTCCGTTTCAGCAGCTGTGTGGTTGGAGTTGTCTCCAAGTGTGTTGCTGTCAGTGTAAAATGTAACAGTTTCATTCCAAAATGAGATGTCTGCCACTTGATCTTCAAACGATGGACAAGTTATTCATTTAATTCTACTTTGTTTGTTTTTTGAATCAAAGTGAAGCACACAATTGTTTAAAAAAAAAAAAAAAAAAAAACATTTGCAGACAGATACATTTATTTTATTTTTGGAATGAAACTGTTCAATTGCTTAAGTGGTTGTCATCAGTTTTACTATGACTTTTATCAGCATGGTCAAGCTTTTCTCTGAGTGCCTTTTACTTGCTACATCAGTATTTCTACGTAAGGTGCAGCTGATTTACATTGTACAGGCCGACTGGTGCCAAGAACAGAGTAGCCCGTAAGGAAGGCAGAAATACTACGGTTTATTTCAATCTGTGTGAGTGCTGTGGTGTGCATGAAATTACCTTAGGTCACAGTTTGATACGGTTCCTTGAGTAAAATTGCCAGAAATACCAAATATTTTTGTCAAGAAGTTTATTTTTTGTTTCTCTGAAGTGTAAGATTGTATCTTTTTTCCCCGTCGTTTTACTGTAAAGCGTCTGAAACCATGAATTAAAAATGCAAAGACTGGTTTTAGAAACAAGCTCTGTGGTTGTTTTCTTGTCTCTAAGCTGAGAAACTGTGCCTGAAAGGGGTTTTGTTGGGGTTCTGTTGGTGAAGTCCTTTGAAAACAGTCGCTGTGGGCTTTCTTCTCCTAAACCTCTGCATTGATTCTGCATTACAAAAGACGTCCCACTAAGTAGCTGATTCTAGATACGTGGAAGCGGCGCGTTAACCCACCTCTTGTTAAGTCGAGACACTTTCCTCCACAATATATGAATTTGTACTTTCTTAGGTTCGACAAACAAGACTTCAACCAATATATTCCTTAGATTCATTGTGCTTTTGCAACTTTATTTAGTATACAAGTTTACCAAGAAAAGAAAATTGTTGATATTTTATTTGTTATTTGTTAGAGTTACCAACCAACCCAAATTATCCCTCCCTGAATGATCTACCCCCCTTCCCGAACCAGGGTTTGAATCCCTGCCCACAATGTTGTTCATGTGACATTGTTGTGTTTTCTTTTTAAAAGTGCCTTGAAATAACTGTACAGTTCTGTAAAAATCACAAATACAGTTAAATAACTATCAACCACTTTATCCTCTGACATTTTGGGAAATGGTGAACCATCAATGTGTGGATGTGGGTAAAAACACAATTTCACTCAGAATCTCAGGATAAGTTTGAGCCAAACAACAAAACCATCATCCGGAGGTTTGGAAACGTGGATTTATTAAGTGAAGCATAAAAGTCATTCCGTTGAAGAGAGTTGAACTTCTCCTTTAAGACGGAGTCAGACTGAAGATCGATCAGTTCAGACTGCAGCTCCTGTGGTGCTGTTTTTCAGGGTCTTTTGACAGTTTTTTGTCGTTTCTTTCAAAATCACAGTATCGACAGTTGAACACTCCCTGCTGGTGGTCTAGTGATTCTTCCTCTCCGGCCTTATTTGGCACAACGTGGCAAAATGAGCCAAACGATACTTCTGAATTGGTCTGGAGAGCAAAGTCAGCTTGGTTGGGTAGTGCTATGGCTATGGGATTGGGTACATGTTGGGCATAAAATCGATCTTTCTCTTGTAAATTCACCTTCAACAGTTCGCCATTAACTCTTACGATGCCCAAATCTCTTAGAGTTTCTGTATTAGTTGAAACACTTGTCCAGACTTCACCAGCGGACATACGAGAGGGGAAGTTGCTTTCCTCTCGGAATGTAATGAACTGATGCTGAAGTCCCTTTGCGCTTATAGTTTTACAACTAGACTCAGGACATAATTAAGCTGCCATATAGATTTACAGTGAGATTCCTGATGACAGTCCTCACCATGTAATTTAAATTTCAGAGAATCTATGTTACAAAAAAAAAAAAAAGAAAAAAAAATAATAATTTGGACTGATCAATAATATGACAATTGGGAAACATTAACTCAAGATGGAACCCTGTGGCACACCATATCCTGTATTTGAGAAAAAGGACAATCGTTTAGCAGATAGGATAAAAACCATGGGTCACATGGCTCGGTTGGTAGAGTGGCTGTCTCCCAATTGGAAGGCTGCAGGTTTGATTCCCATCACCATCAGTCCACATATGCTATATAAGGTAAGTCAATACCAAAGTTACTTCATCCATTCTTCTTCAATATATTTTGACCTATGAGGTGTTCACAGGCACTTTGGGTTCCCTAAATTCCCCCAAATGCAGCAACCACAATGATTAAGGGTGTTTCTCAGAGACCCCAAGTGATGGCCTGTCCGTCATGGGCATCAAAGTCTGCTCCTCTACCGTCTATTCCACTATTTCTCCGATGTGGCATTTGCAATATATTCTTGAAAGCCACATACCTAAAGCAAAAATAATTTAAAGCAGCTGTTGAGACACAGCAAAATAAATTGATTTTTTTTTTTTGGTCGTGACTGAAGCAGACCCAACCTTCCCTCACTTTTCCTGTCACTACTCCATCTCATCAGCATGTCCAACGTAACTTCTCATTAGCATTCTCCAATTATTCATCACGCCAATCATGCAAAACTCTCATTGCCGGAACCCTCTTATTGATTTACCCCCCATTAAATCCATGTTCATCACCGTCCCACTACCTTTGTGAGCGCAGCTGCTTTCTATGTATATTTAAATGAGCACCCATCCTCAATGCGCCCACGCTTTCTCCTCCTCCACCTCCTGCTCTTCCTCTTCTTCTTCTCATCCACCAATCTATAAGGGATTGTGTCATTTTCTAGCTCTCTCTCGCTCCCCATGGACAGAGCTAAAAATAGCACAGACTGATGTCGAAAGCAAAGGAAACAAGCAGCGAGAGGGGTGGGCCGCTGGCTGAGAGGAGAGCGCGTTCGAGTAAAAGTAGCGCTTCAACTGGATACCCAATTTTGACTGGATTTAGAAGCCAGTGCACCAACATAAAGCTTTTACCCATCAAACTGAAGGTACAAGCAGTTACCGGACCAAATGAAGCCGCGCTCTCCAGGGAAGGAGTCCTACCAGAAGTCTATTTATATTGTTTTCCTGAGAGGTACACAACTTGTAATTAAATTGCCAATCAGCTGTTAACACTCAAGTGAATACCTGGGGCTCATAGCAACCTCAGACTACATTATATCCCATGTAGTTTGGTTTCTTTTCTTCAATGAAGTACTTGTGTTCCTGGGAGTCAAAATGTGGAGAAGAAAAGGGGGAAAATGTCAAGAAGATGGAGCAAGAAATTAGCTTGTTCTTGTCCCCGGTTGTGAAGACTCACTGACCTTGACATTCCAATTCAGATCCAATTCAGGTTGGATCCATTGATCTAACCTGAATGTAATATTTCCAGAAAAAGTCAAGGGCATCCTTCAACAGAGGCAGACACCAGGTATGAAACTTAAAAAAAAAAAAAAAAAAAAACTTACTGCTGACCAGGAAATGAGACGATGACGTTTAAGCATTATGTAAAGATGTCAGAATGTGGTTAAATATAAAAGTAAGGGTAAAAGTAAAAAAAAACAAAAAAAAAAATTTATGAAAAAAGGATTAACTGCTACACTGCTTGGTTGTGAAAAATAACATTTTGAAGACTATAGCTAAAATATTCAGTGATAACAACTTGGAAAAAGTTAAATGTCAAGAGGAATTACATTTGAAATGACAAGAATGTGGTTAAAAGGTCACAGACAGTAGTTTTCAAAGTGGGGGTGCATAAACCACAATAGACATCACAGAGTTTTGGTAATCGTGCAGTCACATGAATCATCAGTAGGGACGAGGAGCACATCTTCAGGGCAGGATTTTATTATTTTGAAAAAAAATCTTCTCACGCATGTGCAGATGAATTATTTACTATAGGCCTTGTGCACATGCGCAGTAGCAGCATTTCAGAAAAATTGTGTTTCCATGGATACAGAGTTGGGAGTATTCTCCCCCAAAAAATTCCACCTTGGCAGCCGTTTTCCAAAAAGTTCTGCAAGCACTGTTTTTTTATAAACAATAAATTGTGTAAACAGGGACTTAATATCTCGCCGACATTGCAATCTTACATCCCAAAAGTTAGTTGAAATTGTAAAGCGGGGGCTTGTTTATGCTTAGTTACTGACAGGTCCATTGAAAATAATGACCAAAAAACCTAAATGAGAGATTTGGTCTAAAGTAAAACTGGAACTTATCACATGTTCATGGTAGTTTAAGAGCAGGGACAAAAAAGTGCGTCGGTGGATGGAGGTAGAGCATGGCTGGAGGGTGAAAATCAAACAAAAGCTACCACAAAGAAGCAAAATGAGGGATTTTATCGGAATGACCAGATTTTCAATGACTTCATTCTGTACGTCTTGACAGTTCATCAAGCCAAACAAACGATTCCGACAATAACAACAACAAAAACGAGTTTTCATATTAATCATTGCGTTCCGTTTTGATTGGTTGTTGAGTAGTTGCTGCTCGCTGTGTGGAATAGTGACTCAGCCGTCGTGGAATTTCTGGCGTCATAGAGTTATTGCAAACTATTGTTGGTCACATGACAAACCAGAAACCCTTCTCACAGATTATAAACCGCAATGAGATAACACAATTAATCTGAGACGACTTCAAAATACTACAACGAAGACAGTCACAGTCAGACATAGCCACTTTTAGAAACATTCAAAGATAAGAGCATGCAGTGGTATACCGTGAGTCATACTGCAGACAAAAAAAAAAAAAAAAGAAAAAACGGGTGCTTTCAAAATCAATGCACTTTATCTGTCTTGTCTTTTTATGATTTCTTATGACCAGCAAAATCAACTTTGACAACCTCTGAGGAAGTATATCCTCCCTGTGATCCTCCAAAGGGAGCCTTTACCTAAGATTTAAAACCACATATAAAGAGAGATTATTACAATTTTGAACAAAATAATGCATTCATAAGAAGAGATGTTTTGAAGGCTTCAGGGTCTGTTTTTCTTCTCTGATTTAGGAGGTCAGGTTGTTTTTTTTTTTACTCAGACTAACATGAGTCCCTGATGCATGTGAAACCCCACATGAACACTTATTCGTGCTCATTGTTATATCGTTAGGTGATGACCCACAAAACGCATGCAAAGTGAATGCACAATCTACTTGTGTCCAATCTAGGATGCATTAAATGGTTAAATTGGTTAATTGTGTGGTTAAAATACGTAAGGCCGGTGATATTTTCACTCTGAGAATCAGTCGGCAATTCCTTGAAATTCACATGTTCTCTCTTGAACATTATGTACCAGAAAGAAAAGTGGAAAATAGACACACTGATGTTCCTTAAATATTGATGGTGAGCTGAAAGAGGAAGTCATCCTCAGTTGGGGCCTCCATGAATAATTCCACGATGCGATTCCCACCGCAGTTTTGGTGGCGTTGCTTTGAAACGTTGCCTCCTGAGCGTATTGCGTCATACCCGTTTTCCCTCTCATCTCTTCCGTGGTCTCGGAGAACATTACGGACAAATCGTCTCATGAGCGTGTCGCGTTAATGAGGCTGCCGTGGATTCCTTCTGCTTAGCTGCTTAGCTGCTCATGGCTGTTTCCCGGGGTCAAAGGTGGCTAATTATCGCGGCGTGAATTCCCCTCGCATGTTGTGATCTGACGGCACTATCTCTCTTCCCCTTCTAGTCCTCTGTTAGCTTCATTTAGTGATATCAGGTGTTGCTATTATACAAAGCGAGCAGTGCCTCTTATTTTCTGAACTAAGCGTTGGGGAAAGAAGCGATGATTACACACACACACACACACACACACACACACACACACACACACACACACACACGCACATGCTTAATGTTGCTGTTTGGCGCAACTTGAAAAAAAAAAGATGGTGGAGGTTCATGCCTGTTTGAAAGCTTGTGTAATTATCTCTGAATTGAACGCACGTGTCACTTATCCTCACCTCACTTCTGGAGATGCATGCACAGCAGCAGGTGCGTATCTACGACACAGACGCAGTGTTTTTTGCATTGTAGTGGCTCCATGAGGTTTTCACCAACATTTTTTTATCTTGTTTGTATTTTCTTTACGTACTAGACCTTTTCAAAAGGACTCTGTTATATATATATTGAAAAAAAAATGAAATAGCTGAAAGAAGTATAAATAACAAAAATGACTAAAATTGCACCAACAGAGGCAAAATACCTATAACCATTTAAAAAATAAAACATAAATAAAACAACTAAAATGTCAGTTCGACCCTGTAAAAAGTCTTTTTAAACAGAACCACTCAGAACAACTACAAACATGCTGAAACAGCTTCATTTGAGGTCAAATGAGTTATTTTCTGTTAAATATATTTTATTCATAGACATTCATTTTCATGGACACAACAAAAGCTGCAGTTTGTTTAGTTAGTATACATGCACCTCTATTGAGCTCTTTTGGTCTTAAAGGCTGCAGACAAAGAAGTGATCATGTAAAAAGAGTGCACTTCACAAACATCAAAACAGCCTATATACAAATGAGACCTGTACTTAATTCTGGATTGACAATTGTAACCCTCTATTTAGTTGCAGCTTTATCAGTAACATAATATACAGTGCTGCAAAACATTTGATCAGTTTTGGTCAGGGTGACATTGTGAAGTGTGAAAATGACAGACACACTGTGTGACTTTTTTTTTTTTCAGTCGAAGTCACTATGTGGCACCAAAAGTACCAAACCTGATGCTTGTTCCGCAGGAAGTGTGCGGACTCGGAATAGACTGGGGATTGAGAAATATAAGTAATTTACCTGTGTATACGACAGCGCAACTAATGTCAGAAGGTGAAACATTGCATGTCGACTTGACAAGATGGTTTTCCTTCATCCATTGTGACTAACCTCAAACCCATTTCCACCCTGTGAAAACAGAATTTCTTTTTCTGTGTTGTTTTTGTAAAGGCTTGCAGGTTACCGCTTGAAGATGAACGACAGGTTCAAGTAAAGACAGATCTATTTTCTATCCGCGGGGCGAGTTCTGACTCAGCCCGTCACAATTTGTGCTCAAATTCCTCGCAGCCGTGACACTTTGGTGAGTCGAGATCTGAGCGGACAGAAACTGACCACAGTGCTTACTACCAAAGTTTTAAAATGGAGGACTCCACGTGAACCTGTTTTAATAGGGCGTTAAAAGTGAAAAAAAAAAAAAAAAAAAAAAAAAAAAGATCAGAGAATCTCACTCTGTTCTTTTCAATCTGTAACAGCCGCTATGCTCCTGGTGGTACTTTGCTTCACCCTTGTTTTGCCCTTGCGTTACCTTGTTGCTCTCTTCAGGTGGTGCTTCTATTTTATTTGAGATTAGGGAAAGTTTTTGTTTGTGTGTATTTATTTGTTTATTGGTTTGTGTGTATGTATTTTACCAACTTTTCAAAAAAAAAAAAAAACTTGCATGAAATCTTCAGGGATGATTTTTCATCATCCAAGCATACAAATGAGCATCATGGAGCTCAAAGAAGATCAGCGTCTATTGCCATGGAGATGCTCCATGTTCAGTGTTTCACACAGTGATGTTGCTATCTGACAGGCTAGTTAGCATCAATATGCGCTAATGGCTGACATGCTAGCGATGCAAACTCGGTTCTACAAACAAATGTGGCGTTGGCGAATGCATGCGCTGTATTTGGTTTCCATTCTAGTGGCCATTCAAAAAACAACATTCCAAACTTCGGGTGGGATTGAAGGATAATTGTTTGTTTTTTTGTTTTAAATATTGCGATATATTTAAAATTAGTGAAGGAGCTATTTTACATCTTTGATATCTAATTGAATTGTGTTTAAAGTGTTTAAAGGAGTTTTTCATGTTTGATTATCTTCAATGTCATAATATTGGTTCTCGTTCCAGCCCTCCGGCAGGTTTCCTGTCTTAATTCCTCCTCCAAAGGAAAACCTTGTGCTTTTCTTCCCGTCTCAGATGAATCAGTCATGGCTGACAGGACAGTAAATGACATCCACAATCTATTTTTTTTCTTTTTTCTTTTTATCTCTCTGTTTCATGTATCACGTTTGTGTAGGAAAAGTTAATAAAGGGCTGACCTTGCCTGGCGTGAATGGTTCCATCTCATTCACCAATCAATGATAGTCCCAGCAGACCCGACATAGACGCCCTCTCGCAGACAGAAACAATAAACGCCAGGCCCGGTCGTTCCTTTTCTCGGACCGACACGCACTCGCTCAAACACGGGACAGTTCAATTACAGCTCCGGCCTGTCAACTGATACCGTCTGTGGACGCTGATGCAAAAAGTGGATGGAGGGAAAAAGAGGATTAATATACTGTATTTCATATGATGCATCCTTTCCAATGATCATTTAGCCGTCAGGTATATTGTGTCTCGGGTCGGTTTTGAGAAGGTGTTGCACACAAGAGTCAGAGAGGTAATTCACAGAACCAGCTGCTTTGCTAACTGGAAAGAAGTTGAAAAATATATCGGGGGTAAATCTCTCAGACAAGTTACACCGGAGCGAGAAAAACATGCAAAATTGTATTTTATTATACACTCAGAAAATAATTGACTGATTTATGAGGGGCCTCGGCCAGGAAGGCCAGGACCCTGCTGTAATTGTAAGGTTTATTAGGGACCTCGGGCCGTAAGGTAAGCTGCAGTCTGCAGCCTGTCCATTCAGCTGCTCTTTTATGGGAAGCGCCACAGCTCTTTTAGATGATTTTCTCTGCAGGCCACCATGATTTACAAATAAATTCTTTTAAAATCCTACAATGTGATTTCCTGGATTTGTTTTTTACATTCTGTCTCTCATAGGTGAACTGTACCTATGGTGAGAAAGAAAGAAAAAAAAGGGGAAAAGAAAAAAAAAAGATGAAAAAGAACAAAATCAGGAAAAAAAGGTTTTTAAAAAACTGAAGACAAATTAAGAAAAACAAATAATAAAAATGGAAGAAATGAAGTAAAAAGAATAAAATTAGTTCATTTCTTTTTTAAATGAAGTGAAATAGAGTAAAAAAAAAAAGAACAATGGAATCAAATTGTAAAAAGGGGGAAAAAAAAGAGTCAATTTAAACCGCTCTAAACTTTGGGAAACATACAGCAGCTATAAACAGCTAAAAAGACAAAAAGGCTAAAACAGCTAAGATGCATAAAATGGCTAAAGTGGGAAAATCCATTGCACATGTTTAACTTTATCTGTATTGAATCAACATTTCTATGAAAATTTGCTGTTTGAGTTACATTTTTTAAAAGGAACATATTCATTGTTATTTTCTTGGGCACATTAAAAAAAAAAAGTTTTTAAAAGAAAGTTTGATTTTTTATTTTATTTTATTTTCTCTTCAACACTGTTTTAAGACACACTTCAACTTGATTCCCTTCTTAATATACACAAACTAGGCTGAAAGTTTTACATCCTGCTTCACACACAAATCATTCAGACGCAGTGAGATGTTTTACTCGGTGACAGTGGCAACAACAGGAAACTTCGATGGCAGCTCGGAGAAAAACAAAATACAAAGTGAGACCTTTAAAAATCCTGACGAGAGAGAGTGTGTGTGTGTGTGTGTGTGTGTGTGTGTGTGTTTGATGAGAAGAGGACAGACTTTCACAGAAAACACACTGTCAGTGTAGATATACACACACGTGGCTCGAACATCGTTTGGGTTTCAAAACACTACTAAACGAAAGACGAAACACTTCTGCTCAAATCTTCTGTACAACATTGTAGTTACTGGAGCAGGTTGAATTTTATTTTCTGACCTCACCTGCCTCCTTTGATTCCAATACCAGCGCTGGCCAAATGTCGGAAAGAGATCATACCAAAACTCACTTGTTCATCTCATCAAGACCTACAAATTGTCGAAATTGTCGGCCATGATTGGGCCGACAACCCAATCGGGCGGATGTATAGATTAGTTAGATTGCACACCACAGTATGCATTTAATATGTCCATATGAATGTACATAAACTTGCCATTGTTAATGTTTATAGATAGTTCTCTGCATGCATGTGTGTGTGGTTTCATTACAAAAAAAGGAAAACAGCACCCACTAGTGGCCCAACATGACAACTACATCGTTTTCAGTGTTTTTTGCTGTGCCTGTGTAAAGCGACATCATTTTCAAAACATTGCTGTGTTAACATGAAAGTCTTCAAAAACAAAAACTCAAAAAGTATGCATTTTCGTTTGACATGGGGTCTAACCGGGAATTTACCACTGGGCAAATTTGCATTTCATTAATGTACCACAATTTGTTTTTCGTAAATCTGACATGTTGATTAAAACTGCCTTAAAGTGGATGCTCAACAAAACCGAATAATCTCCAACCTCCTAACATTGATTAGTTCATGTAGACAAGCCCCAGTTCGACTTGACGAACAAAGAGAACGCAATTCAAGAAGCGAGATTTTACAATAGCCCCAGCAAAGATTTTCTGAAGGTTTT
>OMNM01034907.1:0-17915 GCA_900302745.1 Parablennius parvicornis | reverse complement strand
GCTATCACATTTACATAATCACATAATTTCCATGTAAATTTCCATGTGTGTTTTTCCTGATTGATTTTGGCTTCGTGCTAAAAGCCATACACATGGTTGTTAGGTTACATGGTGACCCCATAGTGTGTGTGCGTGTGTGCGTTCCCTCAAGGGTGGATACTGCTTGTCACTTAATGGCAGCTTAATCGGTTTCAGCTCTCTGTCGCCCGATGGTTGATAACGCTTGTGACGAAGATGAATGGACGTCATCGGTAACCTAACCGTAGACACACGAAGTGAAAATCTCCACCTACATCTGCAGTAAAGACAACATTCAGTCATTCAGATCATGATGTGACCAATTTTTGTCTTAAAATCAACTTCAAGCGAGTAGAATAGGGCTGTAATAATGGATTCATGATGATTAACTAGAACATTGGAATTGAAAAAAAAAAAGCCACAAATGGAGCTTCTTGTTTTTTTTTTTTTGGCTTCTCTCGAAGCTTTATCACATCAGCACCACGGACAGCAGCCTCACTCTGAACCCCAACACCTCTGACCTCTAATCCCTGCAGCAGATGGTGAAAACAGGTGAAGAAATCATAGAAAATGTTCACTTCATTCCAAGTAGGCTGAGAAAAGCAAGTCCCTCGGGAGATATAGATACATAACATACTCACTCAACCTTTCCATGTCTGCATCTGTTCCTCGCCCAATGTGTGGATGGGTGATAACATTTGTCTCTGTGTTACACTTCCACAGGAAGTGGTGATCTGTCCAATGCGCCTTACATTTGTCACATTGTCAGCATCAAGTGCAAATTGGCCTCCAAAGACAAATAAATGTAACACAACTTCAGTTAGTGTTAAGCCTCTAAAAAGAGCTGGGACCTAACTCGGGCCGGGGTGTTATATTTTAGGTGTTCACGTGAGATCTCTGAATCATCCTGAAGTGAATCAACCAACTGAATGACTAGTGGGACTCCTTTCATGGTGACAAGACCGATAGGCTGAATAGCGGAATTATTCTATTTTGATGAGTTTGAATCACCTTACAAATGCAACATGGATAGAAAATCCATCACGGTCTCAATGCCTCATGAATTACAAAAGGCTCTTCCGGAATCTTCACAAAAGCCTTGTGAATGGTAGAATTTCATTATTAATGGATGAGACACTTAACCAGGAATTGCTAAAAAAAAATTTAAATAACCAGAAAACTGCAGCAGTGCTGCTGATTAACAGTGTGTAGGCATTATCTCATGTGTACATGTGCGGAGGAAGGCGCCGTGTGAGTTCTGTAATGAGATCATATTAAAGAAGTGTGAAAACAAGAAGTCAAGGCGAGAAATTCTCCTTCGGTGTGTGGAGAAGTGGCCTCCTCTGCTTGTGCACCTACACTCTCTCGCTGTCTTCCCGTGTGGGGCAGAGGGAACGACTCCCCCTGTGGTCCGAGTAGCCGGTTCAGCCAATGGTCCGCCCACCGTCGCTGAAAGAACGGCATGAACCAGCCGAAGAATGTCTTTACTGAACTGACTACAACTATGGAATAGTCACTTTTGTTTGTATCGCTGTTTTCATGCTTTCTCCGTGGCAGTTTTGTTCACTTCACAAATCACTGGAAAGCCAACGATAACTCAAAATGAGTGCGTACCATAAAACCATAAAGACAATAAAACTGCAGCAGAGCTGAAATAGAGTGAGATACAATCTACATTAGAATAATTGCAGAAAAATGTAAATGATAAAATGTGTTTGATGAGCAGCAGGCTTGTTTGTGCAGTTTGTTTTCTGTTTTCCACGAGATGAAGGAGCACCATGTTCCAAGACTACCTGCGTCTACAAAAGTCAATTTAATTTAATCAACTTTACTGAATTGCTCCAGACTGAGAGATGCTTTGATACTGTGATCTGGCCAATTTGTGATTGCACGCCCTGTTTTACTCGGAAGCCCGTCAGTATTGAAGATAGAGTTCTTAGCTCCACAGATTCGGGTTGTTTTCTGCATCTTTTAAACATTTCTCTTCAACCAATTGTGTTTAATCAGCCAATTCTTGGTTCATGAAACCACTGCTATTGGTTACAGGCAACTTTGGAAATGCTGTTGTTTTCATTATTAAACTTCATTGTCTCAATGGTTGATACTGTTTTTGAATCGGTGACTCAGTCGTTATAAATACGGTGGCAATGCGGTTGGGCAACATTTCACCACAAGATCAGAACAGTGAACAAATATCTTGAAAAGTGAATGCTTAAAGATTAAATAAAATTGAATTGTCCATATCATTCCCCAATTTACCTTTTCATCAGTCTCAGCCATTTATAGAAATTTTTATTAAACAATATCTTTTTTTCTTGAAAACTCTAAAATTCGCACTCATTTTCACTGCATCGCCCAAGCCTGTCACTTCATCCCCTTCTTCCTAACGCTCTGCAAGCTGAGCCATCATCTCCCACATATGCTGTTCTGTTAGAGCAGGAGCAGGCTGGTAATGACTGTACATGTTAATTCACACCTTGCGCTCAGCGACAGTGGGTGGACCAATGAAGAGGCAGATAGACCTCCAGGGAAGGGGGTTGGGGGCAGGACTGTGTTCCCTGTAGGGATCAATAGGAATCGGAGTTTGGGCAGCAGGGATTGCGTTGGCAAAGTCGAGATCTGACCCACACAGTTCTTGATTTCATCTTCCTTTTTTTTTTTTTTTATGATCATATAGCTTATTTGGCTTATATAGAGTTCACTTGGTTTCATGTTGCCAACCAATCACATCGTTTTCAGGGAGATTAAATCCATCTTTATTTACTGTATATGAGCTACACACCCTCAGGCCCCATTCACAAGACTTTTCAAGAAGAAAATGCATTTTTGTCGCCCAAATCACAAAAAAAGTCTTCCTTTTTCAAGGTTTTTAAGTTTACGTTTATTTCAGATATGCGGGTACACAACAAAACAATAATAAAACACAAACACAAACAAACAACAACAACAAAAAAAGAAGTAAAAAGGGCAAATCTTTACAATAATGACCTTTTGTAATTTCATGGACTTGGTTCAGTGTGTGTTAGAAGCCTTTGGGAAAAGATTAAGCCTTCTGGTCATGGTTGTGCTTCATTACACCATAAAGCATAATGACTGTCGAAAGCAAAAAGAAAAATTCGTCACGGCGTTCAGTCTCACAATCCTCATTTTCCATGGTGTCTGCATTGTGTTTTATGCCTCACGCAGCTTCGATCCATCTCCAGCACGCGCCTCCTCCACACCTACGCCCCCGGGTTCTCGGTGACGCTACAAGACGCTCTCGCAAGCAGTTCGTAGCCTGATCACTTTTCATAATGGTATATCAAGAGATGTGGGAGGCGACCCCTTGAGAGTGTACTTAAACACAGAAACCGTCTCTGTGAGGTTTCGTGACACTCGTCGGTGAATTATGCCTCTTACTCATTTTCAGCGATGCTGCTCAATGAGGTTGGTACCCACAGGTACCAGCGTACCATTTAATGGACGCCTCATCCTCATTTACAAAATGCAAATAAAAGTGGTTTGAGTGGGAATTGACCTTTATGGTCCTGGGAGCGATGATATTTCACTCACTCGCATGCTGTTTGCACTCATAGACTGATGTGTCACCATTACTTTAAATCTTTTTTAGTCCTACACAACAAACTTTGTTGTGAAGAATGACTTTTGATCTTTTTTAAGAGACGTTTAAAAACACAACAGCACTTATAATGAAACAATCGAACATGACAGGTGTTTGTGCAATCCACAGCTATTTATATTGTGATCCACTGTATCCAGGGTAACAAACAATATATAGAAAGTAAAGGAGAAATGTTTCCAATACAGAGTGAGGACGCATTAAGTGCTACAGGAATCAGTTTTAAAACTCTAAAATTGACACACATTTAGGGTCTTGTGGTTGCCTTATGGAGCTGTTGTGATTTTTTTTAATCTTTTTAAAGTGTTGTGGTCAGTAGAAACATGATTCGAAACTAAAATTCCCGGAACAGGTATTCCTTCAATTTACTTGCCACACGTAGCTCTGAAAAAGGTTGTTGACTCTCAGTTATTTAGTTTAAGACGAGTGGTCACGTATAATCGTGTTTGGAGTCAATCTATTGCGTGGTTTTGAAGAACTAATAAATTGCATCCACCGCAAAAAGCATCCATCATAAGTTCATAGAAATGCATTCAATATATTGCTTGTTGTTGCTGTTATAGCCCAAACGTGATGATCAGAATAGTGAGTTTAAAAACTAGAAAAACGGGTGGATTTAAGTCATCAGGCTCAGGTTAATGAAATTGACCTGAGGGTAAAAGCAGAGTGAGACCTAATAGAAATTACGTCAGTGAAGCTTGGAGCCGCCGATTGTGGAGCATATGTGAAGTTACTGGCGCCAGTAAATGTGTCTTTAATTTGCGAAATCAATAAAAAATGGTCTGCATTATTTATGCCCAAAGTTAAACGTCCCTGCACAAGAGCCCTAATAATTATAACCAGAAAATCGGAGGGATGTGTAACCAAATGCTTTTCTTGGCCAGACAAAACAAGAAGAAAAGGGGATGGAGATAAAGCAGGTGGCCTTGATAATCACACCTCCTGTCTGTAAGATGGATGTCGACACAGCCAGGCTTAGCTACGCTTCAGGCTGCTGCCCCTCTCTTTGTCATGTCTACCCCTCCGCTGTCTGAGAATCTCAGGCTGCTTCTCCTGCTCCCATGTTTTCTTGCAAGAGCTGGTCGGGGCACGACGTCACAGCACGAGGGACAACAAAACAGGGTTTTGTCGCTGGAGCTTCGAGGACAAACACCTCTTAGACTGCATTGTACTGGATGTGAAAGAATCTTCAGGTATTTGTTTGTGGAAGACTTCTAATTTTTTGTTGTAGATTAATCTCACATAAGGTCATTTTGACAAATCCTTGTGATTTTCAAATATACGAACAATCAAGGATAGCCAGGTTTCCCTAATAACGTAAGGACATTGGGCTAAAGCCTCTTCTGCAACACTGAAGTTCGAGAGATCATCGCAAACCTGAAATCACAATATTTCTTAATGATACAAATTACATGTACATTTGCCTGCTTGAGCATTCTCAAAACCGTTGATCTACTCACACAGCTGGCACGCCAAATGCTTGGGCTACCTCAACTAAATAGAAAAAAATACTCGAATCATCAAATTATTTGGTGAAAACAGTAGAATGAATATATGAATGAGTGAATTTTCCTCCTTCTGTGTTTTGCTGTTTGGTCATTATGAATACATTATGAATACTGAATACTGAATACTGAATACCCCCTCATGTGCTACAACAATAGCAGTTATTTTACATAAAGGTGCCTGAAGAAACATGGTTAGGGTCAGATGGGGGTTTGAACTTGCAACTTAAGGATTGTAATACAACCTGATCTGACATCTGAGTCACACATGCCACAAACGAACTCAGTTTTATTCTCATATTGATCCTTTCTGTGAGAATATTTTTGTCATTCTTGACAACTGAGGCACATTTCATCATCAAAGGTGTGTTTCCCTTTGTGATGATTTGGTGTCAACAGTTCAACATGACAACTTAACAACTCAACATAAGTTGAAGTCTAAATCTTTGTTTTGCCAATTCAACTATACAAATTGCACTGTGTGCACCACAGCCGTAGTAAATAGTTCTTCATGGACTCCACACTGTCACTCCATATTTATAGTTATAGTTGACAGTCATCGATCCAAATCCATTGTGTGTCCGTATAAATATTCTCGCCATTGATAATGTTCACAGCGTATTGATAGCAGCGCACGTGTGTGGTTTCATTACAAATACAACATATAGCATCCACTAATGGCTTTACATTCTAACTACAACTTTTTCAGAATTTCTGCCTTTTCCGGACAAAAATAAAAAAACACAACGATGCGTTTTTACTTGAAACGTCATGTGAACAGCGTTTTGGTTTTCTGTCGACTTTCCAACTTTTTGACTGTAATATTTTACTGACTCTCAAAAAGTTTCTCCTCTTAAAATGTTTTTGCTGCAGGGGCAAATGTTACTGCATAGGGCAACAGTGGTGTGTCAAAGAGACGTATTCTTTTGAGGGTTTTTTTACCGACTGAAAGAGATATACATCTTTCCATTTGAATGTCAGCAAATGGACAGAATGAATTATTGACAGACATTAGGAGCAAACGTCCTGTATTTTAAAGCGTATTCTTTTTGTGTCTATACCGCTTTAGCTCGCCAAATTGCTGTTATTTTATCTGTTGAAAGGATTGTCCCTCAGCAACAAAGGAAGTATGGCAACACTGGTTTACATGCACCTCGGAGGTCAAGCAGTATCACTTTTGAAGTTTCAAACAATCAAAGCCCAGCCTCTGCTCAGTCTGGCATCGGTTTTCTTCCTGTGTATGAGCAGCTGTGCCCGGATACACTCCCATAACCTTTACCTCAAAGGCGCCAGGCAATTATTTCTTATCTCGTCCAAAAGTCTTTATTTCTCCACATTGTTCATGTGAAGTATCATACACATTATCATTCCCAGCAAACACAAAGAGTATTTTAAGTATTTAGGCAGAATAACAAATTATTAGACAACATTATATTTGAAATGTCACAAGAGTTCACGTATTTAAGAACCATTCCAAGATAGCAGCGACTTCTGTTGTTATTGTTATGATTTATAGTATATTTCAGTTACTGGTAACCCTATGCTCAAATAACCTGCATCTGCCTAAATCTAAATCTGCCTCTGTGCCCTTGGAAAAGACCAAAATATGAAGAGTTATATGTTCCACACAAACACACACAGGTGTTCTCCTTTCATCACAGCCCCAGCTTCTCAGCTATTATTGCATTTCTTATTTTGATCATGGAAAGAATTCACCTGAGTAATTAGGTAAATAAAATGAGGAAAATAAGCCAGACTTGTGTTTGTGTCTATTTTTGTTAGGGAGTGTGAAGGAAGCAGAGACAGGAAAGCCTTGCCACAATTTGCAGTAATTGATGACTCATACATGGGGCCTGCTTGTGGACAAATGTTTTCATTTTTTATTTATTTTTTTTATTTTCATTCACTTCTCACAGATTGTCTTTTCTTTTGCCAGATCTCAGACGTAATGAATAATGCATTATATTGTGTGTGTCAGTGTGTGTATGAGTATTGAGGAGGGAAGTAGCTGCATATATTAGCTCACCTTAATACCCTCGGAGGAGGATATACACCAAAATCAAGCACTGGACTCAAGATTTCTCTGAATTGTGTATCTATGTTTATACATGTGCTCTCGCAAGGAAATTTCTTCTGCTTGAGGCTTGATGGTGAAGATGCAATTGGGCAGTGATAGATTTCACTCCCTCTTTATATTTCAGCTTCTCTTTAAGGAATTCAATCCTAGTTTGTAGGGTGCACAAAGGATGAGACTCTCAACAGATAGGTTCAAAGAAATATGTGCATGTACAAATGAGTGGGTTGGCAGGTCTTTCAATCTCATCACATTTTGGCTTCTCCATCCATGTTATTTCACATGAAGCAGCCAAGAAAAGATTAACTTCACACACAACACATGACAAGGCTTCCTCACAAATTACAGAGGCAAAGAAAGGCCTTTGTTTATGAAAAAAAAGAAGAAGAAGCGACTGCAATGCATTTTCTGAAAAATGAATGAAGCAGCACCCTTTGTAGTGAAACGCCGCCCGTCCACCCAGATTTCCTGGAAATGTCATTTGAGCTGGAGCCCGGATGAAAGCAGCACAAAACAACTGTCCGTCTTCAATGCTACAATGCATTATTGTATAGTGCACAATAGCTCAGAGAAAAGTCAGAGTTGATTTGGTACACAGACACTTTGCAAGAGACCGCAACATCTCATAGAAAACCCTCTAATGTATTCTGCTACAGTATAAATAATTAATGTACTACAAGATTCATAAATGTAATATATATAATATATGAAAAAGGTAAAACCAGCACAGAGAGAATGTGATATGCTTGACAAACACACAAAATCAAGCAAAGATGTTTGATTTTACAGGTTAAGCAGCTCTGTTGCTTGTTATAGTGATGCATATCATTAAAACTTCCTGTTAAAATTGGAAACAAACCCAAAATAAATGTTAATATTTTATTTATTCTATACAGATGATATTGCCCTAATTGGTTATTGTGATGCTCTAAACCAGCGGTCCCCAACATTTTTTTTTCCACCACAGACCAGTTTAATGTCAGACAATAGTTTCACGGACCAGCCTTTAAGGTGTGGCGGATGAATACAACAAAATGAAATGATAAGACCAACACAAAAACTGTGGTATTTTGTAAATATAATAATGAACGTGAATCCACTGTGTACATGTATGTAATTTTATTAGCAGCCCACAGAAAGACAGACGGACGGACAGAGAGCGAGAAATACACAATCACCGAGGGTTTTATCTCTGATGATGAAGTATTTTATAGTTATTTGCTGATAGTGATTCTGAGGAGGAAGATTTCTCAGCCACAGAGTGCAACAAAGTGGCTTTACATCATGCACCTGAACACAACACTGTGGTGGTACATCAATACAAGAGCTGACCCCGGGTAACAGCACCCCAGGAGCTGTCCAGTGCTGAAAGCGCTGGGTCGCGCATCGGCTTGTGTGCGGGAGCTGTCCAGGTCAGCACCTCCGGAGGACTGCAGGCTCTCAGCAGCTTTAACACAGAGAAAATTTAATAACTGGGCAGCATTCCTAGACTTAGCCAAGTTGTTCTCACATTTGTCTGTCTCTTAACAAGCTGAGCTGACAAGTTTGATTAAGTTTTGTAGTGCGCTGTTTGGCGACATTACTTCACAGACACACGTGCTCCAGCACAATATTGACGTGGTGGAATGATAGGCCCATTAAGCAACATCCCTACATGTAAACCCCGACAAGCATGGGCCTTTGAAGAGGCAGGTGGTTTTTCTCTGTGGTTCCTCTTCTTCCCCTGATTACTTAATTGTTGTTATCTGTGCCTCATGCATCTTCTTCTGGTTTTGCTAATTAGTCTATTCTTTTTTCCTCTGGTGTATCAAAGTGTTGTTTATCTTCTGCATCATGGTCATCTGTTTAACCTTGTCTTGATTGACTGACCTTGATTCTTGGTTTTCCATTGCTTTATCAAAGAATGTCTTTTGTTTCGGAGACCTGGTCCTCTGTCTGAGGCACCAGCTGGAAGCGAAGAAACGAATTTAGATCTGGCTGACACGTTACTGTGATGGATTCCCAAACAGAGCCCACGTGAAGCTCTGTGATTGTTGTTAAAAACACCGAAAGTCATTGCGAAATCAAACTGTGGAGAAGGTGTAATGAAGAGTGACAGCTGGTAGAAAATGCCAAACGTCTCTTCATGCGTCTCGGTGACATAAAATGTCAATGAAAACAAACACGTTTTAGTCTTTCCACTGAAGTAAAAAGAGTGTATTGACTATTTAGTTTTGATGAGTTTAGTTTTCCTGCTGTTGTTCCCAAATGTCCCGAATTTGCTGTCTTAATTCTGCTACTCAGGTTGTAGTAAATTCCCTTTTTATATTTTTGTCTTCTTAATTTGTTGAGGCTGGTCACAATATGATTACATCCTCTTTAAAAAAGGTCTGTAAGTCTTCCTGTTTCAAGACTTCAGTTGTAGCCTTCAAAGTAACACTCAATTAAGTCCTGTCTCGTAAATTTGTTTTATGAAGACAAATGTGAGGTGTAGACTCCAAATGCATGCTAATCAACATGTTAACCCCGCACAGTCACGTCAATATCATGGGTGTGCTGTATTCTGTGGTCAATAAATGTCAACTGTGAAGTATAAGAGAATAGAGATTCAGATGCAGCATCATGTCAAGGGCCCTTTAAATACTGCCTCAGTACATTGCTTTGTTGAAAGAGAATAACAGAGTCTGACAGAAGCACAATGAGATGCGATGCAAGCAAAGCTTGGATGTCTCACGATGTATAGCACTTGAATGGCTCAACCTTCATAACCCTGCTGAGCATGTTATTGATTTTGTAATGCATCACTGTTCTTTTTTTTTTTCCACACCCCCTCTCACTCTGTTTTCTCAAAGCTGTATGATGAGATGGCACAGAATTAGGCCCACTCGTGGGTATTGATGGTTGTTTTATTAATGAAACAATACATAATACGCTTAGAGAATAATACTCTATAAACACGAACAGTGGCGAGTACACAGACATTCATCTGGACAGATGAGGAGGTTTTAATTGCTAATGCAGATGACTATAATCTATGAAACTACCAACTTCCAGGAGAAGATGGAGTGGCACTGATGACACTCTGGAGGCAAACGTTGTTGTTATTGTCCATCTGCACACACACATGTGCATTAAATACTATTTACTACAGCCTTAGAGCACATGTTTAGTAGCAGCATTTCAGAAAAGCTGTTTTTTGGGGGTTTTTTTACACCTTGGGAATCGTTTTCAAAAAGTTGCATTTTAAGTTGCTCAGAGCACCATTGTTGTGTAAACAGATACCTGGAATGTATCAAAGAGACATGCAATGTCTCGGAAAGTCCTGCTTCAGAAAGTTAACTCCTGAAATCTTCCTAAAATTAGATGCTTTCATATCATGATGACATTGAAGATAAAAATGGCTTTATTGAAAAAAATGCTTCAACTTAAACAGATTTTGGGCAAATTTTGCTTTGATTTGTTCAATAATCAATTTGATGATTTATCTATTAACTGGTAACTGAACTCTACTTGTGCATATCTTGGACCATTTCTTTATAATCACTACAACCACAAGAATTTCTAGTCTCTGCTTCTAATTTCAGTGATACCTTACTAACCCACTAAAACCTGGCAGTGGGCATTTATCAAATTACCTGGCGTCATTGAAGCTTTGGTTTCATCCATTCTGGGAGCCTAATGTCATTATTCACTGCTCCATTCATGCACCACTATCAGGAAAGGCATAATCAGGTTTTGGGAAACATTCACATTCAAACGTGCAAAATACATGTAACACTGAGTAATTCAGTGCTCAAACCATTCATGCATGTCTTTATTAACAGGGAATCAGCATTATCAGTGTATTCTCCATTGTGCCTTCCATTCTTTGAGAGGACCTCTAATAAGCAGAGTGTTTTTGCTTAATTTAACCACAGACTTTTTTTTCTGCAACTGATCTATTCCTCCACGTAATAGTCTCTGACTCGGCAGACAAATGCTACTCGTTGATAATTTCACCTAATTTCCACACCTTAATAATCACGTTTAACAACATTAATGAAGTTACTCATAATTAAGGTCCATTCGCTCACGGCAATGTTTTTTTTTTTTTTTTTCCCCTGTCTCTTTTTTCTGTGTTTGCGCAGCAAGATTATTATTAAAAACATTTAGTTTTTAGTTTTTTGTTTATCTTTGAGTCCTCAGATGCGTCTCAAGTGACGGCTTTGTTTTTTTCCCCATTCGTCACCTCAATCAAATTTTTCAACCACCTGTGCAGGGTTGCCTGAGGATGACGCTGTAGACTAAAGGCAGCTCAGGGTTTTCTGGTGACTCATCCCCAGGACTCCAGGAAGGTAGTTTTTCCTGCAGCCTTCTCGTCCTCGCTCCGGTTCCTCCATCGACGCTTCACAGAACAGGTCCATTTGTCATCCCCAGCCTCCTCATTGCCATTAATCCATCCTTCTCTTTTTTCGTCTTCCCTCACCTTTTTTTTTTTTTTCCTGATACTCCCAATCATCACTCTGCAAAATCCCCTCCTGGTGATTTCACCATGTCGACCCCTTAAATGTGGCGGTCAGGATAAATGCTTCTCAAATGCCTCCACTATGACTCAGCACATGTTCCCCGTGAAGATCACGGCCTGCATACCAATGCTTATGTGTCCAGATGGCGGGATTCGGGACATGGAGGAGTAACCAGCAGAAAGCAGAGGATGAAACAGTAGCTTCTTGTAAACTTGTTGTTTTATTACAGCAGTTTCACAAATGAAGACGTTTTTATTCAAGAAGGCTTTTGGCTAAATACATTTCTCACTGTATTTTATGAAATTCTTATTATCTGTTTTTATTGCACCCATTTTATGTACAGCCCTTTGTGATTTTTATCTGTGAAAAATAAACTTTAAAAAAAATAAACGCTGATATAGCCTTTTACTGACAGGTGAATCTCTCCATATTTCAGTTTTTTTAAGTCTTCTTACTTGCTTGACATCTCTTACCAAGCTCTGATGTTTTACTTTCTACTTGTCCATGTATATACTGTTTAATTCACGCTATTTCGTTAATGATTACAAGTGCCGGATCAATCACTCATGCGCACTCCAATTTTGATTTATTTTTAGGAATAGTAATTATATCCTTTGTCTATTTGTATTTGGAAGGCTTGATCTGAATTCTAGCTTCCTTTTTTTCTTTTCAGCATGTAAGAACAGCAGTAGTAATTCGAGGCAACGATGCTGCTCCAGAATAATCGCAGTTTGTTTTAATCAAACTAAAACCTGCCAAGTGTAAACAAACCCACAGTGCAGGTTCATGTGTGCAAGTGCTGATAGTCAAGCTTTGGTGGACACCGGGCACGTGGACCGAGACGATCGAGGCACGGATAGAGTGGGTACTTTTTCATGTTTAAATCATCCAATATTCAACACTTTCCTAGATGTTTCTTTGAGAGGATGAAATATGTAAACCATGACAGATTTGTCTCCTTTGTGTATATTTGAAGCCCCATATGAGGCATCTGTTAATAAAAACTATTTTTATCCAAGCATTTATCAATGTTTCGGGAAATTCTGTCACTATATTTAAGACATTGATGTTTCGTCTGTTGACATTTTTTTCATGTCTTTGTCTGATGTTAGACAGGCCTGATGAACCCAGACTGAGATGTAACCCGTTCTTTTATTTATGCTTCCGTCTAAAGCAACAACTCCCAGCCCGAGAAAGGTGAGGGTTTTCTTGGTGTGTCTTTCATTTGCCAAAAATATTACAGAAAACAAAGAAAACAATAAACAGCATCCAGTTTTCTAAATCTGCTCTTGTTTTCTGGCAGAGCACCTGAGGGAACTCAGACCCTATGCTGGGAAGCACTGGTTCTCCAAAAGGGGCTTGTGGATTTTAATGATTAAAAGAGTCATGGTTACAAATTTGTGGTCAAATAAGTCTGATGTCTTTCAGGTAGTTTTTATGAAAACTGTGGGACTGATTTCTGCATTAGCTTAGTAACACCTGTGATTTACATTTCATGTAACCGCATAATTTTTTTTGCCAATCATCCACATAATACGGCATTTTGGGAGCTTGAAAACAGGTTTTTTTTTCTTTTTTTTTTTTTCTTTTTGAAGCTGGGTGAAGAAATCTGAAAATGCCGCCTCAGTTTGGAGGTGTGGATGAGCAAGGTGCACATTTGATTAAAAACAATGATGTCATTGCCCCACCACCCTCTCCATGACGTCACTTAACAACTACCTGCTCCAAACCAGAAACCAGAAAACGAGGATTTGTTTTTCATGCTACATGTCTTCTTTTTCATTTTGGGAGTATTCTTGTGCCAGAGTTAGAATGCCCCCAGAGTTATAGCACCCTCTATAGGCCTGGTATGTGTGCTACTACATAAGTAGTAATCATTTTTATGGTGCCGTGTGGTTGCAGGGGGGATTGTTTTGTCTCATGTGGACAGGGCCTTAGCTTCTTTCCCTTTTTCTGTCTTCAAATAGTTGAAGAAAAGTCACATTTGTTAGTTAACTTTCCCTATGAGGTCATGCTACTCTTTAGGGTCAGCTAGAATCGTGTGGGGTCATTTCAACATTTTCACTCAGCATACAAGTGTGAAAATCAATATATAACTGGAATGGTCGTGGGTGGCTTCGACAACATTCACAATGTGTATATAACTCATTAACTGTCCATGTAATAATTCACTAAGCAGATACTACATCATGATCTGTGCTCCCTGATGTTACTCAGTTGCATTTTTGCACTTTAGAATCTCTGCGGAGCATGTTTCTAAATCTGGAGTGATGGAAATGGTGAAATGGGAGAAAAAAATAGCATCTGGATGGCAGAAACAGTTGCTCCAGGCTTCTGTTGTACGTGCTTGACCTACTCACTTGTCCACAGCTTAAAATTTGAGACAGCTGCTTCACAGTTAGCACATTATGAGAGGTGAAACTTACAGTGCTCTAACAGCCCTCCTCTCTTCAGCATTTTCCCCAATTAATGCGAAATTAAGAGTGCTTAAGAAGTAAGCCAGCACAGGCAGAAAACTAATCAAAAATTGTATTTCCTTCAGTCTTTAAGACTCTCGTTGTGGGAAGCTTCATATTAAAAACAATAGAAGATCTTCATTAATATTGCCCCAAATGAACAGCTATTGCATGCTCCTACGCATGTCATTTCTTCCTCATTAAAAGTTTGGAAAAGATTTGATTATTTCTCATTTAAAAGAGAATCGCAACCAATGACAAGGCTGCATCTACAATCATCCCTGTAATCATGTTGATGAAAGCCTAATTTAAATCTTCTTTTTACCGACGTGAACTCTTCTGCTTCATTTCCTGAAGGGCAAACCAGAACATGCACATGTAATATTCGCCAAAATTAGCTGTTTTACTGTTACTTCTTTAATAGTCGTGGAAATACTAGTTACTCAAAAGCAACAATAACTAGGAAGTTACAAAGTAACTCTTGCGGTACACCAGTCTTTTATTTTTGCCTGCCTTGATATTGTACATATACTAGTATTACTCCTATGTTTTCCTGCATATTTGGCCCTGTTTACTTGACATTTCAAGAGAAAACACATCGTTTTTGTGTTTTCCTTCAGGAAAAGTTGTGTGTTTACCCACCGGCATTTCGAATATGATGTCTGTTTACACGGAACTGGCAGAAATGTTGGAAAGTAGATGTAGGTGGAGTTAGCATGCCAGACGATGAGTTGGCGCTGTTAATTGTTTTCATTATGAAAGCACATGTGAACACAAAAATCCAATATACTATAGACATTAACAATGGCGACTTTGCATGGACAAACGAGTTGGAGTTCCATTCTGGGTGACTCGACTATAAAGGTTGAAGGAGAATATGGACTGGGAGTCATGACACTACAAACAGGCAAACGTTGTTATTTTCCTCTCACCCATTTGCATAATAACTGTTTACTTCAGCTGTGGTGGACATGCACGGTTCCAGAATTTCAAAAAGGTTTTGTTTTAACCTGTTTCCACAAAGATGGAGTCTGAGAATTAAAAAATAAATTCCAAAAGCACCCAAAATGTGACAAACTTTTTCCATTTTTACTTGAGAACGTTGTTGTGTAAACAACTTACGTTTAGCTACCATCACTTTGTTGGTCAATGTAATGCTTAAAAATCGAATTAGGTTTATTTGAAGCTCAACTTAGAGGAAGAGTTCTCATCGTTTGATTGTTTTGGTTCTTAAAAGCAGATGTCCTTCACTTCAGGTCTGCAGCAATTATTGAACAATTCATCTGGACTAAGTATCGACATGAAATAAAACAATCATTCAGTGAAAAGAAGAAATGCCCTAAAGACAAAGGCTAATGTTACTTGCAGTTGCACAGAATGTTGTTGGTGGACTGAATTCATGAATTCATGACTACATGTGTTTAGTGAAACTGTCACCATTGAGCCAACAGCTAATGCGAGAACGAACATGGCAGATGGAGACCAGCGTGGTATGGTCGAATGCGAATCAAACAAAATACAAACGAAAAACTATAGGTTTTCTGAAATCTTCACTGAAGCGGTGCACAATAACTCAAATGTTTATATGTCAACCTGCACTGAACAACAAGCTGCTTCTCCTGCAGTGCTCCGCTGAGGACAGTTTGACATTGTTCCAGCTATTATCCTGCCGGTTCTTAAAATTTAAAACTTAAAACAGTTAATCAACTCGCAACATCTGCTTTGACATATCTTAGATGAAGCCTTCAGGTAGTTGCTAAACCTTATGCTAATGCTAAGTCCTTTTTTTTTAGAATATGGGTATCATGTGTGCATGTGAGCATTGGGCAAATTAAACCATAAGGACACACATTTATTTAGCTCATTCACATGTTCGTCTCACACAAAAAGTATTTTCTTTTCCTTCAGTGCGTTTCTATTTTGAACTGCAGGTAATTACTTTCCCTTTGAGGTATGATTCCTGAGGCGGGTTGTCATGGAGTGGACACACGTGAACGCTCCAGAGGCCGTCGATTACTTTGTTAGCCGGCACCAAGTTGTCAAGGGAACGAGGGGAGCAGGTAAATCACAGCTATTCGCAGCTCATGGGGTTAACAACTTCCCTGCAAGTTTTAGATGCCTTCCCATTTCAAACTTGAGTCAAGTTAATGGTTTACCATCAGATTGGTGAGAACTCCCGACTCCATTCGCTGCGATGGATCAGACAGAGAAGTTAAAACAACATGAAAATAACATCTGCTTATCATCGACATCCGAAGAAAATGTACAATACACTTTCTTCTTGACAGTGCGGATCATACCATGACAGTAAATAGTCATTGTACCGCAGCTGTTTAAAAGTAACACATTAAAAAGATGAGCAATCTCGCTGCCTCATCAGCCGAAGCAGATGAATAATTTTCAACGCTTTCGTAGCTCAGAGAAGCTTGGGCTATGTGTCGAATTGTAAATGAACTCTATCTCCTGAATTCATCACTCATCATGGCTCATTTTCCCTCCTGAATGTAGCAAAAGAAGAATAATTACATCTTCAGTAATAATGTTTCATGTCGCTGTCCATCCAAAGTTTTTCTTGTGCCTTCTATTCAGATTGTCTGATGAAAATTATGAAGCAAATATAAGGAAGCAAAATGTTTGATTTCATTATTGGATTCTAGATATTAGAATAAAGACTACTAAAAACATATCTGAGATCAAATTAATCAAATGTCAAACTTAAAATATTGTTGAAAAGTTCATTATTATGACCTTTTTTTCCTACACTAATGAAAATTCAGTCTTATAAAGTCAAATATATTTGTTTTGGGTTTCCTTGACTAAATCACAATGGTGAAGATTAAAACAATAAGCTCATCCATACATTCAGCTTTAGTTTGAAAAAGTCTATGTGCCAATTTAAAACAGAAACAGTGGTTAATAAGCCACTTTTTCACTGTCCTTCAACAAAGCCTTGAATTCACCAACAAAGATAATTTCCATTGTATTCTAATTCTTTGCTTTGTGATCATGTACATTTGAACACATTGCATTTATATTTTTGTGAATCCACTCGTCAATATTTGTAGGGTTGTAAAAACCTGTAATTTTTTTCTTCTCATTCAGTATTTGACATCCACTACAATTTGTGTCATCTTTGTGTCTTCAGGAGACTTGGTCACATACAGCTGTGCATTAGTTTGGTCCTTCTTGCCATCGTCACATTACACATGCATTTAGTCCATATTTTATTGCGCAAAATGCACATGTTGCTGCTTATGCTTTGATCATTTTCACAGCTTTTGCATGAAATTGTTGGTAATATTATTTGAGATCATTGTGAATGGCTTTGACCAACACATCTGCAGTGAGTTCTCTGTAAATCCTTACTGACATAACAACAATACAATGTATAATCATGGTTCCAATGCAGCAAAAAAAATCTTTAAATAATTCTAAATTACAGGCTTTTTAGGTGACAGATCATCACTTGGAGAAATAAATTATCATCCAAATTGGATGATTATCGGACATGTGGCGCAGACTGATCATGGCGTGCACATGGATGTGACCATCATGTGGGCAACTTGACAGCCAGAAGCTTGATGCTCAGTTCTTTAATGTGCTGTTTTCTGTTTTCACCAGTTTAGGGTTTATTTTTTCACCCTTACAAGAAAGATACATTTTGTATTCATCCCCAAAAGTAATCCAGGAATGGCATGGCAAAAATGTAAAATGGCATCTTTCTGTGTTATTAACACCACCCCGCTGTCAAACACCCCC
>OMNM01034905.1:0-15108 GCA_900302745.1 Parablennius parvicornis | reverse complement strand
TTTTTCCCCCCTGGGGTTTTTTTTTTTTTTTTTTTTTTCAATCGATGCAGTGAACACATAGTGAGGATTTTCGATGATGCTGTTCACCCCCTCATCGAATTTCACCGATCAAGGTCAAAAAGTGATGTGGAAGAGATTTGATAGTGATGGTGTGTGTGTGTGTGTGTGTGTGTGTATCTACATGCGCTATGCTGCCGGGGGGCTCTTCTCAGAAGGTGACCTCTGTTAGTGGAACAGATTAATGAAGGGTAAACCCCGTGGTGCTCAGTTTCTTTCCCATACACTCGTGCACGGTATCTTATGGGACGTTACCTGAGTCAGCTGTGGAGGGAAATCATTTGACTTGGGAGAAACTGCAGGATAGGATCTATATAATGACCCAATTCTGGTGTTAATGAAGCAAATCCATGAATAAATTGACAGCACGTTGAAAGATTTTAAACTAATCTTCTCTAAAATGACCCTGTACTGTATGTGTCATCTGAATAATGCTATTCACTCAAATGAGGTCATGTGTTTCAGAGCGTGGAAGAGGAATCTGTGGGAGTCCCACATTCTGGTGAAAAATATGACCCAGAGTCTTTAAATATACCATACACACACAGGAAGGAAGACAAAATTAACGTGACTAAAATCTACAGCCTACGATTGTAGATATCTACAATACATGAGGAAATGAGTATATTGTGTTTACCTGTTTACTTCTGGAAGTGTTTTATATGTGATTATCAATAAGCAGGTGCTGTTGTGAGTTTGTGATTAATACAAACCAGCAAAATTGAAAAAAAAATGCGACAGCGAGCTAAATTATTAATGATGGTAAACAAAACTATGAAAAGATGTTGTATTATTTTATTGGGTATTTTTTGTAAGTTGGCTTAACAGGTTGTCTTTCTTTCAGTTTTTTGGTTAAACCACCTTTTTGCTGTGTACGTGTTTATGAATAAATACTTGAACGTGACTAATATTTTAATATTTACTCTCTTCTGGTGTGTTACACAAATATATGTACTTTTTACCACTTACATTTTTCAAGCAGGTTTGTTTCCAAAGTTTCCCTTTTTTTTTTTCTACTTTTGAGCCAGCTCCACGTGTTCACTTTACAACTGAGAGGGATTACTTACTTTTTCACTATCGCAAACATCAGCAGTTCAGCATGAATGGAAAAATCTCTCCCAGAAAACAATCAGTTTTCTTCAGGACAGATGTCAAAAGACCAGAATGACATAAAAGATGTTTCTTGGAAGAAAAGGTTTCTTTTGGATTTGATACAAAGATCATGCTCATCTTATCCAATCAGGTCTGAACCAATACAATCCAAATAGTGACTTCCTGTTTAAAGACCCCTCTGCACTCCTGCTTCTCTTCAATCGTATATGTGCTTAATTCAGACCATGTTTCCTTTTTTCTGTTTAACAGAAAGGGTTCAGCCCGCTGCACGTGGCGGCAAAGTACGGCAAGATGGAAGTGGCCAGTTTGCTCCTCCAGAAGAGAGCTGCACCTGATGCCGCTGGAAAGGTGAAATAACTGACAAAGACCAGAATCCTGGCATACAACTACCTTTAGATGGCTATTTTGTATCGGGACCACCATTCAAGATTGTTCTCAGATGTTCTGCTGTTGGAAAACATGAGCCACGTTAAGAAGAAAGGGCCACAGGGAATTTGAGAATAAGCCAACAATAAAATTCCCCCTTTTACAGCTGCATTTCTTTGTAAATTTTGAGTTGTTTTCTTGATATAGTAATGTGCATGGAACAAACATGGCTGACAGTGTGTCAGACGTTCAACTACTTCTGTTAAGATAAGTGGCTAAAATCGGAAAGTTTGTCAGATAATGTGAGCATTTATCAATTGTGCTCCCCGGCTCTTGTGCAGCCTGTGTCTGAGAGAATTAACAGAGCTCTTTGAAGTTGTTTGTTCCGACCTGCAGCTGGACTCAGGCTGGTGATGTGGGGGTAATCGTGTGGCAGACTTCGGTCTGATCTCAGGCAAAAGTAGCGAGCAGATGCTTGTCCTCGAACAAAAAAAGCTTGTAGGCACATTTTGCTTTTATTCCCCCGATACCACACACACGCACACACACACACACACACCGCCATCTGAGAGCATTTACCATAATGGCACTCAGGTATGATAATGAAGTTTCCACCCTGTTTGGTGTCACGTTAAAATCGAGGCCGTATTGTCAAACACACAAAGCGGAATTATGTCTTTGTTGCTGTTTAATTTGATTCTCTCACATTTTGACACAAAATGCAAATATGTCTCTCCAGAAAAAGTGGTAAAACCACCCTGAAACTACAGGAAATCCGCTCTTTCAGAGGAATTTGACGTGTGTTAAGAATTCTTTCCCTCATAACAAGTGACTCAGCCCCGCAAACTGAAAGGATACGAGATGTGTTTGGTGTGAATGAACTACACTGGCTGTAGCTGAAAAACAAAATGTTTAGCTCACTATTTACACTTTATATCAGTGCTCTTAAGAAAACTGCGGCCTCCTTCAAAACGTGAGACTTCATGAACCTTTAGCCATCACATTTATTCAATGAGAAACAACTTGTAAGTGTTTTTGAGACACTGGAGGCCTATATCTGCCCCCAAATATGTGCATGTTCAGCAATTCTGGATTATTCTTTCAAAGGAAATCATTCAAAAACTTAAGATTGTTGTACAATCAACACAAACAACACAGATTCTGCTGCTTTTGCTGCAAGCACACTAATACTGCACCGCTTCCTACTGCAGAAAACTTGTCAGAGGATTGTTGGTTTCAATGCGCTTTTCCGCAGTTCTGACGGCTTTGATGGATTGATGCTTGGGCTACATGAGCCACAGGCATAATACCCGTAAATATCCCACAACAGCAGCTGAGTTGCTTTATAAGGAAGGCAGACATCAAATTTTGACAACTCATAAGAAAATATACTGTCAATTGTATACTTTCCAGTTTTAAAGGAGCACCAGATGGAATTAGTGTATTTTTTCCGGTGTTTCTCTTAAAGGAGTAAAGTCTGGAAAAACATTTTAGTGTCATCCTCTTCCCGCTTTCAGTAGTCAGCTGTTATTTTAAATTGTCTCTTACATACGATATTCGTTGGTTTGATGTCCATCTTCCTCCATTTCTAATCATTTCTGTTGATTAATTTTACTTATCAGCGTGGCCATGGTTGTGTGTGTGAGTTGAGTGTTTTCTAATCTGAGTTGTGCTGCATGCCTGTGTGTGTGTGTGTGTGTGTGTGTGTGGGGGTGTGTGTGTGTGTGTGTGTGTTTCTGCATACCTGTGTGTGTGCGGGTGTTTTAGAGTGGGCTAACGCCACTGCATGTAGCCGCTCACTACGATAATCAGAGAGTGGCACTGCTGCTGCTGGATCAGGGAGCTTCCCCTCACGCTGCCGCCAAGGTATCCAACACAAACACACCTAAACATGCTCACGTGTTAATAACCACAGATTCATCTCACTCGTGCTTCCGGTGTGGACTCATGCCATTAGTTTTGTCTGTGTAATGTGTGTAGATCTCATGCTCACTTCCTCATGCTTCATCTCATGAAGACCTTAACATCAGAAGTGAATGTGCAGGTTTTTAAATGCACTCGTCGAGTGTGTTGTGCAAGAGGCTATACTTTTCATATTACTCATAGAACCAAACTCGACGCAGTTCTTCTGGTGATGTGTTGTGCAAGTTATAAATCACTCCACAGGAAGTCACTCTGCCTTTTATTTGTTTGTGCCCAATAATAACACAATCATTTCCTTATTGTTTAAATATGTGACACACATACATATGATGAAGTTGTGGTGCCCCTCCTTTGAGACGGTGATAGTTTGTCAAAACTGCAGGATGAGTATGGGCCGAAAGGCGGAACCAACAAAAACAAGGCGGGGAAAGCCTTTTTTGGCTGCTTCGACCGACGTCCTGCCAAAGAGCAGACCGGGGCTTGTAAAACATATTTATCCCTGTTCACTTTCTTCCCTATTTGTCACTGGCTCCATCTCTTCTTCAACCTGTATACATCTTCCCTCATTTGGCTTTTCCTGCCTCCCACACTGTTAGTCATCTCTCCCTTGCCTCCCGTCTTCCCAGTTTCTCCAACTATAAATTGTTTTTTCATTTGGCCAGCGAGCTAAAATTAGTGTGTTCAGTCTCATTTAAGTGCTTTTGGAAAGAGATCCATCTGTTTGTGTGAGAGGAGAATCTCCACACAGACAATAACGGTGAATTATCACAGTTTTGTGTCGTACAACACAACTGCTCTCAGTACGGCCTGAAAAATCGGTGGAATAATTCTCCACAGTTACACAGTCCAAGATATGAGTCATGTGCAGTTCAAAGGAGGACAGACTGGAAATTATGTATTTCTCGCACATATTTGTTTTTTTTGTTTTGTTTTATTTAGTTCACACAGCAGAAACACAGTAAAAATGGTGACACAGGGACTTTACATTTGTGTGTGGCTCTTCACTTTTTAACTCTTACCTCATCCTATTGTCGCTGCGGACCCAAGAGATTTGAGTAAAACCCACCTCACAACCACACGTGGAATTCCCAACCACAGAAAAAGTATTTACGCAAAATCTTGACACTCTTCTTTGACAGTGTATCCCAGGTATATTAGTCATGATTTAACCTTTAGTTATTTTGGAAGATTACATTTTCAGTCCCCATTACGACTCTAAATATGCAAAGAATTACAAGGTCTTGACTGACACAAAGTTTAGTTGCTGCTTTAAATAAGAGATATCCTGTGTATTTATATCAAAAATAAATAGTAGTCAGAAGAATTAAATTCCTTTCACAATTTAATTTCTTGATGTATTTGATGCCTATATGTTGCTGTTTTAATCCTTTTTTTACTGTAAAAATCTGTTGAGTTGTGTGTTTGCTTCAAAGTCAAAACGGATCTTGTGATGAGATGGAAAATGTTGACTAACATGTGTATTCTCACTTGCACATCTATATTTGTGGGAATGTGCATTTTCTCAGCATTTTTAAGAATATATAATCTAGTAGATAAAGTGATAATGAATGTAGCCATAGCTACACCCACCGCTTTAACCATACATCAGTCTATAATGTATGAATTGAATGTTATACATTATAGAGTAGAAAACCTTTTTGAGGGGCATCTCTGGTAAAGTTGTTAAAACAGTTTCACCCTTTCGTTTTCAGTCTGACTGTCTAACCTCTGACGTATCGCATGGCTTTCGTACAGAACGGCTACACGCCCCTCCACATTGCTGCCAAAAAGAACCAAATGGACATCGGGACCACGCTGCTGGAGTACGGCGCAGACACCAACGCAGTGACACGGCAAGGCATCAGCCCCATTCACCTGGCAGCGCAGGAGGGCAGCGTGGACCTGGTGTCGCTGCTGCTCACCAAGAGCGCCAACGTCAACGTGTGCAATAAGGTACTCAGTCGGTCACTGTTCATATTGCTGTTTACACACGCACTCTAAAAACTAGTTTATTGCTCACAGTTTTCTGAATGAAACAAACTGTTTTGACCCTTGTTTGCGCTCTCATCGGTCCAGGTTTTATTTAGTTTGTGAACATGTGTTTGCGTCTGTCCTTTTTCTTGTTCGCAGAGCGGACTTACGCCACTCCATTTAGCAGCCCAGGAGGACAAAGTCAATGTTGCAGAAGTCCTTCTCAACCACGGAGCTGAAGTCAACACACAAACAAAGGTACAGTAATACACACACACACACGGCTGTGGCTGAGGTCTGTTACACACTTATCTACACTCATTATTCACTTTTGTATTTTTCTGTATAGTCGCAGTATACTTGCTACCTACCTTAAAATCAGTTAAGCAACCTAATTGTGATAATCGTGGATGCCCAACACACTGCAGCATACACACATTCACACATCTGAATACATACATGTTGTAATATTGGGCGGCTCTTCATAAAAGGCTGCTCACGTCCATCGAGGCAGACCTGCGGCCATCTGAAGGTTGGCCTAACGCAAGGTTGTTTTGCCAGTGTTTGTGCTGACAGGGCAATTGTTTACAGCACACAGGTTATTCTCTCACTGATCTCCATCATCCTCATGCACATGCACATAATTCAGAGAGGATTTGAAATGTGATATACGTTTTGCAGTTATATTTAGAATCTGAAGAAGCTGAATTATTGACGTTCTCAGAGGCTGTGATGTGACGATATGAGGCCTCATGATGGCGTACATTATTAATTATTGTTCCACTTTTTTTTTTTTTTTTTTATGTGTTTGCCCTTGCATGTCTGCCTCACCCTTGGTCTACTGTCTTTCATGCAGATGGGCTACACGCCGCTGCATGTGGCATGTCACTATGGCAATGCGAAGATGGCAAACTTTCTGCTGCAGAATAATGCCAGAATCAATGGCAAAACCAAGGTAAACAAACCTGCACACATTTACACACAGACTTTCTGAAAATGACACATTTTTTTCCTCTCTGTTTGACTGATTGTGTGCCTCTGTCTGCTTTAGAATGGGTACACTCCTCTACACCAAGCAGCTCAGCAGGGCCACACCCACATCATCAACCTGCTGCTTCAGCACGGGGCCTCGGCCAACGAGCTCACCGTGGTCAGCACACAAACACGCGCTCTCCGGCGCCTGATGAAATACTCAACGCGAGGTTTTTTTGTGTGTGTGTTTGCGTGTTTTCTGGGCACGCCCTGTGAATAATTTGCTCTTTGTCTTGTCTTTGGCCAGAATGGAAACACTGCCCTTTCCATCGCCCGCCGCCTTGGCTACATCTCTGTCGTGGACACACTGAGGCCCGTGACGGATGAGAACCTCAACACCATGGTGAGACCGCCATCTCATGTGTGCACTCCGGATTAGGAAGAGTATTTTGTTGCAAGGACATCTATTGAAATAGATGTAACTATGAGCATTAACATGCATTTTAGTGAGCGTTTGTTATAAATAATTCATGTTCAGACAATATGAATACAAAGAATCACACAAAGAATACACCATCAGCTTTAATTACTGCAATACAGAGAGAAACTTTTCTTTTTGCTGCTTTCTTTCAGCAGATTTTTTCGATCACTTGAGCCTTTGAGGATTAAATCTCTTATAATTTGTTCTAGTTGCACGTTTTTGTTAAATTGATTTTAAAAACAAGCACTTGCTTTCTGTAATAAAAAAAAACCGTGACCTAAATTGAAGAATACATAAAATAATCTGTAAACATTTTATCACAGTTAAGGTTTTTTTCACTCTGGGATATTTTGTATGCAGCTGCATGCACGGGTTTCTACCAGGGAAAGTTCTCCTTGGTGCATTCAAGGATTCTTTGACGTTTCAGATTTAAGAGCTGACTACTCAAGAACATTGCAACCGAGAGGAAAAAGCAGTAAAATAAGGAAATACGTGGACAGTGTTAGATAAATGGTGTTATCTTGTTTAAGGCTGCATTTCGAAGGTTACGTTTCACATAGCGGAAAAACATAGACTTGAGCTCTGTAGTAGAAATTGATCTGCACTGATTGTAAGTCGTTCTGAAGCTGCTAATGAGCAGATGTATCAATATGCATTGTACAACTCCTTTCCGAAATTAGGGATGTGGCCTATGGGCCAGAAGCACGTATTAAGTAGAGCGAGTTTCTGTCAAAGTAACAAATCGGATGGTAAGTCACTGAGTCACATGAGAGAGAGAGAGAGAGAGAGAGAGAGAGAGAGAGAGAGAGAGAGAGAGTGTGGATTAGAGCTTAAGGTTTCTCCTCATATAGCAGAGGTCACAAATGGCGATCTGATCCACGCACGTGTCTGGCAGGAGGGAAAATAGTGGGAAAATGGGGCAGAGAGAGAGAGGCGGGAGGGTGACAAGGAGGTGTTGGTAGTGTGGCGAGGACATCAAGTGAAGACACGGACACTGAGGTCACAGGCGACCCAGCGCAATCAGCAACAAAGTGTATTACTCCTACTTGTCTCCACCGACAAGTGAAAGATCAAGGTTGTTTCGCAGCGCCTTTGTGAGATTTCGCACTGAGACCTCTGCTGTTGTTTTATGTTGCTACATTTGCAGCTAGCGACACGAGCCACAGCGACATTCAATATTCATGATGAAAAGTATATTTAAAATGGCCATTTGGAATCATCAATGATTTGGGTCATCTTAAAGACATAACTCCTACTTTTATCACAGCAAATCCCTTAATGTCTCAGCTTTTTGCCATAGTCAGTTGTAAACAAAGTCAAAGTGCACAAACTTCACTTGGTATGTTTTTCGTCTTTAAAACGTGAAATGTTGGTTTAATTAACAGTAGGAAGGCATCGCCTCTGAAATGTCCTGAAACTATAAAAGTAAACTACAGCTCTTTAAAAGAAATTGTTTTGTTTTTTTAAGCCATCCATGTATTGCAGAATGTAATGCTGATCTGCTCCATTATTGCTTACAACTATTTGGCGACTGATTCTCTGTCATAAATCACAACAAGTGGAAGCCCTGAATTGTATTCTGTGTTGAATGTGTTCTTGTGCATCTGTTGTGTATGACCTGTACTGGTGGCAACAAAAATGGATCGTCTTTTACGAGTGTTATTGTCTAGTTAATTTCTGTTGGAACCACTCTATAACCCTTTACAGGCTGCTCTTTTTCACCTTTAGCCTTTTTTAAATGTTTCTAACATTTTAAAGTAACTGCACAATCACCAGTTATGCATTTGGTCATAATATCTTTTTGAAATTGCAGAACTGACTAAAGTTATACATTTCATAACTTATAGAAAAAAAAAACCCAAAATGGGACAAATGTCCCACTGGGAGTCTTTAAAAAAAAAACATTCACAATGTTTTATTGTTTGGAAAAAGTATGTGTTATTTAACTGTTATTATTGGCTTATTTGTTAAGGTAAGATACACAAAAACAATAAAGAATCCTTAATCATTAGCTACTAAACCAAAACTAAAGAATTACATTTATGCAATTTCAGGTCAAATGTATGGAAATGCTTTAATAAAAAAAAAAAAAAACAATGCCAATGTAATGTACAGACACCTAAAAGTCTCACTGACGTCAACATTTGTTCATAGATTGCGGATATTTTTGTATTCATAACTGACATGATATTTATCGGCATTTTGCATAAATATATTGGTTTGGAACAACAGAATTTCTCAGTCCTGTATTTCCTTCCTTTTAATTGCAGAGTGCATCTGAAAAGCATAAAATCAACGTCCCCGAGACAATGAACGAGTTCCTCGACATGTCAGACGATGAAGGTACGTTGAGCTCAAAACGCCTCATCACTCACATTTCAACCCATCAGGTACTAAATTAAATACTCAGAATCATTGTGTGACTTCAATTTGACATCACTGTTTTGCACGATTCACATGTTTTGTGTGCAATGTCGTGTTATTCTCATTAACATGTGCATGTATCTAAATCACACAGTCCGGGCTAATGTGCCAGAAATTCTCAGTGAGGACTCTTTTTCAGATGTTGATGAAGGTATTTGTCCCCAGTTTGAATCCATTGTTCCTCTGTTTGTTTGTTTGTGTTTCCTTTAAGTGCAGCACACTTCTGCAGAACTCCTTCGCCTAAAGCTAAACTATCCAGCCTTCCCTATTCTGCTTTGCAGCTTTGCTGTGCATCTTAATGCTGAACTCTCCAGACTAAACCAGAAAACACCCAGTGTGGACACCGTTGCTCCGAGACTGTTGTTATTCTTTTGTGATCGTACAGTTCGGGCCCGTCCCCAACCAGAATCCGAAAGGAAGAGAAGAGCAGAAAACACTTTGTGTTATTTACTTTGTCTGCCATTGTCAGGAAGGTTAAACACTCGGCTGTTACATCTCAGAGAGTCAGCAGACATTAAATTGTCGAATTCAGCCTTGAACCTGACAGGTCCTGTTTTTGTTCACACATACACGCACACACACACACACACACACACACACACACACACACGAACACCTGCTGTGTGTGTCCACATTGAGGGACAGGGAGATGCAATCAGGAGTCATGCTACAGAGAGAGAGTCCACTGAACCAAGAAAGAAGTCCAGAGGTTGGAAAATCCGCTCTGCCCACTGATGTCCCCTCAGGGGATAGGATGACATCAGTGCTCACACAAACACACACACACCGACACACACACAGACATACACTCTGAATTCTTACACATCAGGCCGCACTCACTCTGGCTGCGCTGCACATCTATGATGGTGAAATAGCACACTGAGTATCAACACATTGTACACGTGTACTAAAACCTGCTGGTTTGAGACAGACCCTCGCCTCAGTGGTCTCCAGTTTACACCTTCAACAAATGCAACAGACACCGAAGCTTTGGTTTACCTTCTGATAACTAAAAGAATGCAGAAAACATAAACATTTCAGCATCTTTTATGCCTCCATTGATCCTGTAAGCATCCACCTTCTGCATCTTTCTCATGGAGATGGTCATATAAAGCAGCATAAGGACCGATTATTAATCAAACAATTAAAAACATGGATAGAGGTGCATCTCAAGTACACTTATTAGCATGACAAAATATGCAAAAGGACAAAGGACAGAGCATAGCTGACAGCCAGAATGATTAGCATTAATATATACCTGCTGTACCAAAAGAAAAAGCACTGACCAAGCAGAATAAGTAATTTGAATTGCTGATGCACATGCAGAAAAGTCTCACCCACACTGATGCTGCATCCCTGATGCGAGCAGATAACTTTTTATGTCATTTTAACTTTGTATTATTTGGACTTTCTCTAAAATGGTCAAAAGGCACCGATCCCTGATGAGGTTAAAAAAAAAAAAATACACGTTAACACTAATCTGTAATATTTTTCAATCAATTCTTCTGTTTATCTACAATAATAAGGCACAAAATACACATAATTTGACTGAGTTTATGTATACTGTGAATTAAAAGGTTTTCAAATTGAAAACATCAAAAAGAAGCACTGGTGCATTAACTTTGTGGTAGGAGGAGTGTAAGCAGGTGATCAACACTTAAAAAAACAATGAGATCGAAGCTCTACTTTCGATTAAATAATATCTTCTTGCCAAGAGTGGCTGTAAAAACATCAACAGAAGGTTTGGGAATCCTGAAGCATCTGTCCCGCTGGCAGCTTTTCACACATGGAAATATTTCATGAAGTCATTCACTGAATGTCCCATCCAACCGGTAACAAAGCTCTCCGTCAAGGTCACGTTCCCACTCCACTCAGTGAGATCACCACTTCCAGGGCGAACTCCACAAGCCAAATGGCAAATGATGAGTGTTCCCCGTTTCATTAAAATAGATTGCCTCGGCACTAAAAGAGAAATCCATCAAAATCATAAACAGCCTGCACACCATCATCTTCTTTGGATGAGAAAGTTTCAGGCTGGATTTTCAGGCACTGAGCTCTTTAATGCAGAGGAAGAAAAACTTTGTGTCTGCAGGAGGCGAATACAGGTGAGGACTGAAGTAGTGGTACATGCAAAAGAAGTTAACTCATTGACATATTTAGAAATTAAGAATTTCAACACTTTGATGTTGTTAGGAAGTCTAAAAAAAAAAAAAGTGATACATACTGAAAAGAGAATGCAGATGTCAAATTCTGATTTAAAACTAATGACTGTTGCAAAATTAATTATAATTTTTTTCCCAAAAATGAAAAGGAAAAAATCAAGCTTGGAACAATTGCAGGAGGAATGAGAAGAGAAAAGCCACTATTGGACACTGGAGAGATCATGCAAACTACACACATTGAGGCCAAAATAACCTGGAGCAGTGGGTATAAAATTAATGAAATAGTATCATAAGCAATCAATGAAAATAAAAACAACCAATAACAGGCTGATTTTTCCATGTGGATCACAAGAGAAATATCTCCAAAAAAGTGAGTTTAATCTGAGAAAACGACGAGTTCTGTAGTTGTATTAACTTATAATGAATAAAGAAAAAGACAGAAGTGACCATATATGGACACTTGCTCCTTGAGCCACAAGTAGGACAAGTCTTAAGAGAGAATTAGGCTTAATTAGAAGGCAAACAACTCCAAAAAAAGAGCCTGATAAAGTATGTGAATGTGGCATTTCTCTCATGCTTTGGAGACCCACGGAGGCTGCAGACACAGCAGCGACCAACGGTAGCAATCCATCAGAGTCAAGTTGCATCACAGTGTGACCTGGTAGTGATGTGACGGCAGTAGTACTGACAGTGAGTGGGCGGCCGCTGGAGACAGGCCGGCCTCCTGGACTGGTCCATTTAGTCCCACACCAGCAGTGACCCTGAAACAGCATCCGCTGGCCTCACACTCCACTGCACAAACAGGTCAGAGCGCACACACTCACTGCAGCTCACCACGATCAATGGGCCAGACCGTGTGCGTGTGACACACTAACAGGAGCCCTCCTGTCATTTTTTTTTTTTACATAACAAATTGTCTGAAAGCGGCCCGTGTTTGCCTCTTTGGGTTGAAATGAAATTAATTCAACCAGAGATCGTCGTTGATGCAACTTGTGTGAAAGTCAAACCTCCGTGGAGGTAAGACAAGCTTTCCCCCTCTGGAGTTCTAAACTGCCTTGTCATCTGTGCTCTGTGTAAATTAGTAGACGGCGGTGGGCTACGGTGTAATGCCATTGACACACTTTTTCCCTCTCAGTCCCCCAGGTGTCAGACCACACCCACAGCACAGGGCAGTTTGATGATGACTGCCTCTGACCTCTGCCCCGTCAATATATCGATCTCAACAGCACAGAACAAGCCTCCATTATTTACCACTTGTTTTAGAGCAAAAAAAAAAAACTAAAACTAAAAAAAAGCCTCTAATGCATGCTGTCTGGGAGCCAATGTACCAAATTTTGAGTAATGGCTGAGCCTTTGGGTTCAACATCGGGGAAAAAAATGACTTATGAAACGCAGTTTGTGAGCGTATTTATCCTGCTTTAGTTATAGCCCCCTGAAGTTTTCTTTGTCCAACACTTCAAAATCCATCAGTGTGTTTGCGCCTCCACGCTAAATTATTCATACCGTTTGGTGTTTATTGCATCAATAAGATTATACGTTTAGAATAGAAAATAACTGTGTGCATACTCAGTGCTACACATAAACTAGATTCACAAGGGTGTCACAGATTTTCAAGAAAATCTTATTAGAAGCATCAAAAATGCACAATCACGTTAAAGAACTGACGGATATTAAATGCTGAAGTGATCTTGAAAAAGTTCACTTTAGTTTTCATGAGGGGAAGGGGACTATAACTGATGAGTAGTGGTGACAAGAAGGCTTATTATTGTGTTTCAATATCCTACCAAATGCTTTGTCTGAAAAACGTTTGATGTTGCAGTTTGGAGCTATCGGACTGAATTTGATCTCCCAGAACAAAAAAAAGTCGTTTTTGCTTTTGCAGTTGCCACAGCTTAAGCTTCTTTTTTTTAATGGGAAGACATACTAATCAACAAATAGTTCAATCTTTTTAGATTATTGAAAGAAAATAGCTTTTTGAGTCTTTGAGCAGCAATGTAACAACAGTTTCTGAGAGTAACCATGTTTGAAAAGTTCAATGTGGTGTTTTTTCTTAGATATTCACAAAATAATATTTCCCACGCGACGATCAATCAAGTGTCGAAACCCTCACAAGTGTCATATCTAGTGTTATTTAGAAAAATAAAAAAGCAAATGGAGAAGACATTTTCTGTCATCATCAGATTTTAAATTGTGGGAAGACATCTCCATCGACTCACAGAGGAGCGAGCAACATGAGTGGAGGTCTTTTATGCAGACGGATAGATAAGAAAATAATGAAGCCCCTTTGTGACTGTAATAGTTCCAACGAGGTGCAAAAAAAAAAAAAAAAGAAAAAGAAAAAGAAAAATCAATATGTGCCTTGTCTGAGCAGTCCGGATGAAAAGAAACCATCAGTATTTTACCGATCGCTCACGCTGGGCAGGCGGCCATTTTGCACCGGATCAGAGCGGCGAGGCAATCCCTGTCTCTCTTAATTCTGCTCCTCTATTGACACGACTGCTGTCAGGCACTGTATAGCGTCTTCACCAAGGCTTGCATTTCATATATTACCGGCTTTAATTACTTGGCTGAACAAGTTCTCTTTGTGTCAGCCAGTGAAGATGAGCAGGTCAAAGGTCAGAGCAACACTGCCGCAGCAGCAGATGCCCCACAGCAACACCCCCACATGAGGATCGCACTTTAATCACTTCACTGACAGAAACACACTTTACTGTGTTGACTTGAGGGTGGTTGTGAAAAAACAACTGTTGAATATAGGTTAAGGATGTGCTGCTTCCTAATAATTACAATAAAAAGAAGCACATACATGTGGAGAGTTGTGTAACTTTGTTAGAGCCTTCAGATTCAAATGTGTGTAGCAACACACAAGATCAACACATGTGTAGTTAGTTTTTAGTTTTTTTAGTATTATATACAAGTATAATATATTCAATCTGTGTATACTGACTTTTCTGTAACCCTACAAGGACCTGTAAATGAAACTGTAAATGCCTTTTGGACTGAAAATCTTTTTTTTACAAGTGGTTTTTTGTTCTTCAGAGAGTTGAAAAGATGAAATCACTGAACTGTAATACAGGGCTACTTTGTATTATGAAAGTTTGCCAGCTAAGGAACCACAGAGCAGTCCAAACATCTGACCAGAGCGACCTGGCCAGGCTGAATCAAGGGCAACGTTCTCAGGTAAAACAAAAAAGGCCTAACACACTTAAAACCCTCATTTGAATATTCCATTTTGTGCATGATGCTGTTATTCTTAGTCGATAACGCGGAAAGACACGTGCAAAGTCCAATCTTTTTGTGTGAGCATGCAATTTATCACACTGTGTGGCCGATCTGAGTAAATTCTTCAGCGACATTTACACGTCATTGATGGCATGCAATTGATTAATTAGCTACTATAATAACGCCATACGACACAAATAAGGAGAGTTTAAAGATAACTTGTTAAGAAATGTACAATTTTTCATGATGTGTGATCTACTATATTTGCATATTAGAGATAAGCCTGTGATTAGGACAGAAAGCATCAACTCTCCTGCAGACACACAAGAAAAAAAATCATCTTTCAATAAATCATTGTGAATTATAATTCTTTCACACAGAGCAGCCTCAAAGATTAGAGAACTGAAAATCATGACA
>OMNM01034903.1:15434-44799 GCA_900302745.1 Parablennius parvicornis | reverse complement strand
AAATACTTAACTGATTCTAAAGGGGATTAAGTAGTCACTTGTCACTTTCACACTGCAGATCCCGATGTTTAATTCCAAGTTTTTCCTGAGATCCCATATTTTGTGCTCGTTCGCACTACAGTTTAAACATGACCTCTATCAGGCTGCCGCATCAACGTGATCGAACCCCAGAATGCATGCGCAGAAGATGACGTGATTTCACACTGAGCACGGCTGTTTATCGATATATGGATGCTCCAATGATCAGCGCCACGGTTGCCAGATCTGATTCACTGTTTCCAGCCTGAGCAATGTGAAACCCACACACCTCAATGAAAACCAGCCCAAAGCTCAATCATGTTAAAACCGTGAATCTATTATATGTTTAATAAAGAACTCATCACAACTGCACTAAATTGACAAAGTAAAAAGGTAAGGATAATTCGGCTTGCGAATAGGGGGCGTCTTGCCCAGTTTGGCAAAACTGATCAGCACAACCTGGCCTACAAAATCTGGAGAAAATGATGAGGGACAAAAGAAGGCGATTGAGGAAAAAAGAAACACTTTTGTGGCGCTGCTTCCTCCGGCGCTTATGTGAGACATCAGTCACATGTCAATGAAGAGGCAGTTGTATATTTTGTGACTGGACCATTCAGACAGCGGACCAGCTGAAAGACTTCAGATACATTGGTACTACATATGAACAAGGTCTGAGTCTTGTGTGAAAAAAATCGGAATTAAGTCGAATTTATCTGCAGTGTGAAGGAGCCCTAAGGTCTATCATCACTGCAGATTATTTTGATATCAAATGCACACTGATCGTTTCACCCAGAAACTCTTGTACCCTCAGCCTGGCCAATGATCCATGTTTGCTTAAAGTTGTACTTTAATCTACTGAACACCTGTGCAGTGTCACAGCATCGGCACTCTATCGGCATAGGGAAAAGAAATCGTTAGATGTCTGATCCGAAGACTTGGAGAGACGGTGTTTAGAGTGATTGCTCACTATTTCAGAAGCACTTAAAGATCCTCTTCTCACCTCACTATATATGATGTGCCGACACGCCCTTGAGCGATTCAGGAAGTGTACCCGTCTACCGACGGGAGGATTTCCATCGTCTGAAGGCAAAAAAATGAGGGCTGATAAGGGCACAAGATAAAAGAAAAAAGATAGAACAGGTCAGAGACTGGTATACATTTTAACAGAGCTATAGGTGAGCTCTTGAATTCGTTTTGTCGTCCACCACATCATGAAAAAAAAATGATGCAGGAGGAACAGAAGAGGCAGGAAAAGATTTGGCGAGAAGATGAGAAAATGGATGGAATTTCTGTGTCGGCGAGGAATTGAGGTGTGCGTTTATAGTCCTCGGGTCCTCAGCTGCACACACGCTTGTAAATACTTATCCCCTGACCCTGGACTAAAGTGTCTGGCATCTGCACAGGATTTGCCATCCTCGTCAAGAGGGCCAATAAAACACTTACACAAGCACCACGGAGGCATTGACAAAAGTCGTCCCTGCGCTAACTTCTATTTAATAACCATTTCCTAGATTGAACCAAGTCCTTTCCTCCCCCCCCCCGGTTCCTTCTAAGAATCCCAACGTTTGTGTGTTTTCCCCAACGCTCCGTGACAGAGCTCTAGCGATTTTAACAGGTTGCTGCCGTCTCTTCCTGCCTCTCTCATCTGTTAACGGAATTTGCGAGGTGAACCGTGAAGAATAACGCTGCAGCACTGTCAATCAATGTGAATTATTATTGAGCCTCATAACAGCAGTAAATGGAACTGCGGAGCCATCAGTTTGTTCAGGTGCAGGCCGGCGTCCCGGGATGAGAGCTGACCTTGTAAAATGAGTGATATGCCTTTTAAAACAACTGAAATTGATTGATTGGGTAGAAGTAGCATTCCCGCAGCAGTAAACATTGGTAAATGTTCACTCTTCTATCAACCAGGCTGTAAACTGGAAGCACAATGCTGAGAGATATTACACAACCTCCTTTTCTGCCCAAACGTTTCAGTCATTTTGCCTAACGGGCCTGCTATACAAAAACATAATGAAATGGCTGTATATATTCTGAGTGATTCACTTTCTTGCCAAGAAAAAGATAAATAAGAAAATAAAACACAGTTGGGGATATTTAAAAATGTTACAGGTCAGAGACAATGAGGTACAGATCTGTACAGATAAAATGCTGCAACAAAAAAGACACGACACAGTCATCATTCGTCATCCAGGGTTCATTTCAGTGCTACTGCTAGTGTTTCAAGTCTCCACCCACGTTGGTGCTGCTTATTTCTTCACATCGATTATGAATGATAGATTAGCAGGACTGTCCTGTATCTCTTTAGGGACGATCTGAACTGTTCAAATGAGAGGATATCACCTTATAACTGAATGAATCAACTTAACACACATGTAGTCACTCAATCTTGGGTGCACAACAGTTACAAGAGTAGCCTCTCAAAGTTTTCCTGTTTCTGATGTGGGTTAACAAAGTTATTTATTTTCCTAACATCAGAACAAACAAAGTGTCTCAAAAAGACAAAACTTAGTAATTATAAAAACAAAGACTGGCAGCATACAATTAACACAGAAACCAGACAAGTGTACTAGAAAGAGACTTTTGCATAAAGCAGAGCTGAGCGTAACACTAAAAGTAAAATACTCAGACAGAAGATATTTAATCATTTACAAATAATGAGAAAACAGGCGGAAGGTGAACACGCATACACTCTAGGCTCTCTACACGTAACGATTCAACTTCAAAGATTTAAAACAAATGTCACAAGCTTCAGCTACGAACACTTGAACAGAGTCACCAACACTCTCCACGCCTCTTGAAGACATTTGGCTCTCAAGGAGTTTAAGGTCAATCAGTCTGCTGATGATCAGCCGTCACAGAATCAATGGTCGTACCAATCAGCCGTCTGGTTCTCCAGGTTCCTTCTTCAGTCAGCAGTGTTTGAGTGTACAGCCACAGCAACCCGTTAAATCTTTTCCAGAGCTGACTACAGATAAACACAAGATGTGGAGAGACTTCCGAGGGTATTTCAATAACTTTTCCGTTAAAAAAGAACATTACTACTTTTGTTTTTTTCATCAAGTGACTTTTTATGTAGTTTTTTTTGGGTTGTTTTGTGGCTGTTTTGAGGTCATTTTAATTTGTCCTATGCTGATTCAAGCTTGAGAGTAGTTTGACTTTTGATCGTGTCTGTTCAGATTACATTGATTTATGAGGAAAACTGTTTGCCGATGACATTAGGAGTCTTGCCTGCTGGTAGGCAGAGGTACAATATACAGCTGCGAGGTAGTAATTCTAGCTTATGTATAGACGGCAGCTGCCCGACTCTTCAGGTTCCATAATTGTCTCTGCGAGTTGTGTGAGTTGTGTAAAAGGGCAAACCTGAGTCCTATTTCAAGGCAGACTTACTGACTTGTCAATGCAGAACAAGCGCCGGGGGTAACTAATAACGTTAACGATCTCTCTGTGCCCTTTTTGTCCCCCCTCTGCACCACAGCAGGACACTGGACTTGGCTCACGCGAGTACAAGCAATATTAATGTTATTAGTTACACTTCTGCATTTCATGCTGTGATGGCAGAAAAAGGTTGCCCTTGAAAAGGAAGTGAGTTCTCTCATAAGGAACTGTCCCTAAGAGCTACTTGAAATATCCCATAACTGGCACCGGACCAGGATTGTGAAGTTTGTTTTTTTTTAAACATATTTTTTATCCCAAGATCATTTTAAAACAGTTGCATTATTTATTGCAGGAAGGTATTCATGGTGATCTGCAGCATTCAGTGGTAATGGATACCTTCAATCCCTCAACAGAACATTTGATCATGTATGTGAGACCAGGAAGACTCAAAATGAGGAGGATGCATTATTTAGCTCATCCTGAGACGAAGTGCTCCCCGTTTCCTTTCCTTTCCCTGAACTCCGGCGAATCCTTTTCACTCACCGCTGAGCCTGCAGTAAATCACATTTTACTGCTTCTTCCAACCCCCCTCGTGCTTTCCCTTTCTCCGCCTCCTGTCTCGGGAGTCTCCGTCTCCCTGTCCAAACACAGAAAATCAACCTCCGACAGACAGCATGCAGAGTAACGATGCCAAGACCTTTAAAGCCAGTAACCATAGGAACAAAAAGACCAGCCCCTCGCTGTATACCAACATCTACATTATGTTCTTGTGTTTGTGTGTGGCTGTTTGCTTAGGGATCTACACTCTGCAGGGGGCTAATCTGGTGCAATAAATCATGGACATAAAAGCTGATACAATCAATAGCAGGTCTGGATGTATGCTCACAGCGTAATCTGATTCTACCGCTTCATATCTTTCTTTCTCTCTCACCAAACATGGTAAAAAGTATATGTAGAGTGTTCAGCATACAAAGTTTAAGCTTGACTGGTTTGGGGATTTAAAATGAACCAAAATGTTATATTGTTTGAACGAAAAATCACATAATTTCAGGATTTGTAGAGCGTAACAAAATGTTAATTCGCAGCTAGGCTGTGCAAACTGGATTTTATATATTTGTTAGGACAAGAAGTTTGTTTTCATGATGTCGCTCTCTACTGTCAACCGCTACGATGTGCTTCAGTACACAAGAATAACGTTTTCCAGTACGTCATCTATGTGCATGCCAAGTCCTTTAAAAAAACAAATGGTGGCTAAATGAAAGGAGAAGTTGTTCCAGTAGAATTTATGAGCCGAGTAAAAACTATAGAAAAAGATGGAGTGTGTGATCGGGATCTAAGAATTATCGATCTGCACACTGCTGCTTTGCTATTTTGATTGTCACCTCATTTTCTTCAGTTTTTCTATTGGTTGTTTTCACCTGTAGCTCGAAGCAGCAGCGCTGTGAAATGGTGAAATTTCTAATTTCAGGTTGGTGACAATGGCTGTGTAAACCTATCTGACTTTACAACAAAGTTAAAGCCAGATTTGCTCATCTTTCATCTGAGATGGCATAAATTGCACTGTGTATAGTTTCCGCATATTGTCCTGCAATGCCAGTCGATTGCTCAGAATGCCAGGATGTAACCACCTGTGTCAGTGGTAAGTTGATTCCCTACTCCTTTAACCCTAAAGGAGTGGTTGGTTTTCCTCCATCCTGGAAGATGAGCTTGGTTCATGGATTGTGCACTGTTGACATTAGATTTAGGGTTTATTAATTCATTATCCAAAATCCAAGCCACCAGTTATTTTTGCCAAATTTTGTGAACTTTCTTCACACTGATTGAGCCACATCAACCTGCAGGTGTGTGTTGAGCCGAACATACAACCAGATGTTTTCTGAGAGATTGAAGAGATCAAAGAATTTGTGAGATTTTGTGCTTGAAAACCCTCCGGATCAAAGTCTGAAGACATTTACATGGCGGAAACTCGTCACAACTCTTTTCCTCTCTTCTCTTCTCTTCTCAACAAAGAATTCAAACAGTGAAGATGAGCATCCACTTACTGACACAAAGATGTTGCCAAGGGCTTGGGCTTTGCGCCAGCCTGTAAAGTTTTCTTTCTGCAAACAGACTAGTATTTCCTTTCGGACAATGCTTGTCAGGGCCATTGTGTGTTATAGCACCAAGATGTTAACTGGCTTCTTTCAAGCCACGTAAAACAGCCCTGCATGAAAGTTTATTGACATTCCAACGCATTACTAAACCGTTTCTCATTTGGTTTTTAGAATGCCACAAGCATCATGATACCATGTAACATTCAAAAATCTCTGCAGAGATACATGCCAGATAAGTCAACGACAAGTCACCAACAACAGAAATTATTTGTGAATGTTGGCTGAAATTCCCTGTTGTTTAGCTAACGTTAAGTACAGATAAAGAGCTTCAACAAACATTAGCAGCAATAATTCAGTGAATAAACACATCAATACGGACAACTCAACCATAAATCTATCAAGTCACAGGAGAATATGGACTGGGAGTCATGACACTCGGGAGGCAGCCATTGTTATTGTGACAACTAGCACTTCGCCCCCGTTTCCTCTGAGGTGGAGCGTTTTCAAAAAGTTGCGTATGAACCCATTTCCATGGACTGAGAGCGCAACCAAAGTTTTCCGTTTTTTGTTGAAATGAAGCCTTAATGAGGTAGTCTCGGCTTAATTAGTGCAGATTGATGTGTGCTTCATGAGCTGTAATGCGCCAGTAAACATACATGTTCAGCTGCAGTTGCTGTCAAAAACATGCTACTTGCCTTCAAAACATATAGTCTCAAGTCAGTTTAAGAGCTTGTTATGAAGCTAGTGTCGGCTCAAGAGTGGAGGAATGTATTATTCAAAATCACATGAGAATAGATTTGGAATGATTTTAGAGAATTAAAGCCCACAAGTCCACATAATCAGGTTTCCCTTTAAAACCAGGGGTCTTTAATTTAATTCCACTTGTGCTATGAAGTATTTGCCAATACTATTTGCAGCACATCTAGCTTCAGGGGCTCGACTGGTTGAGTGATTGTCTCTCGATCGGATTACAGGTTCGATTCCCCATCTCTTTCTGCCCACATATCAAAGTGGCCTTGAGCAAGACTGAATGGATGGAAGAATCTTATATATTGCAGCCACATCCATTGGTTCAAAAAACCTCTGGGATAAAAAAAAAAAAAAAAAAAAAAAAAAAAAAAAAAGTACTTCTACTCTATTCAGACCCTTCCAATACATTTGATTATAATTTCTCAAGATGGAACAATTAATCATTAATTGGAAAAGAAAAACTGACTAAAGGATGAATTGGACAAACATATCATGTTGTCCTCTGAGGTTCTCAGCTCAAGTGTAAAAGAAAAACAAAGCAGACCTGGTTCCATTTTTATTTGTCGCTGCAGAGTCTTGGCCCGGCGGGCTAAAACAACAAAATGTCATCACAGATGAGGCTTCCCATGCCTTCCCATCATCTCAGGCCCAAAACAATACATCCGAATCTCCCATTTGTACACAAAGTATTTGTGCATGGACAGTAAAACTCAGGAGGACACTTATAATTTAAGAGAGCAATCAACAAAATCATATAAATCAAGAAATAATGTTTTTAATTTAACAGCATGTGATTGAGAAATCAACTTTTGAGTCTTATCTGCAGCCATTTTTTTCATTTCACCAAAAATAACTTGTTTGAAATAAATGCAAGTGAACATGCTAAAAAGTAAGCAAAAGACAAAGCCACAGACACTACTTGAAAAAGATATATAAATATGCTTGTCAATAAAGGTGTACAAAATCACAAAGTGCTGCATTAGTAATCAGCCCACATTGGAAAATGGACTTTACTTACGTAACCTATTTTATAATTTCAGCAATCTCACCCATTTGTACACTCACTAATTCTGATGGATACCGCCCAAAGTGCTCACTCACTCATCGGAAGCAACTTGAGTTTCAACTTCTTGCCCAAAGACACTTGGACACATGGTGAGGCGGAAATTAATCTAACTGCCAACCATGGGAATGGAAGATGAGATTCTCCAATGAGTGAGTCACAACTATCTCGTAAAACCCAAGAAAAAGTAGATGATTTTTCATTGGTTCGACTGAAGTAATACCTTTGTTGTTTACCAGGTGGCAGCAATGAGGCATTGTTTCCAAGAGCTTGCACAGCTTGTTGTTAATCGCCAAATAAATCAGCACTCACATTTCCAGTTGTTAGTCGGGTTTAAATCTTCAGCTTCAGTTATGAGAGTGACTCACTGCACCACCTTGTGGCAAAAAAAAGTTTTACAACAGGAACTTTTCACAATGCTAATCGGTTGTTACTGATGGACTAGCGTCTTCAGATATTTGATCACATTCTGATAATTATTTAGGTTGTTATTTCTTAAAAGAAACAATTTAATGAGGTTAGAATAATTTACAAATGAAAAGTTAGATTCTGTTTATACTTTTTCAGGAGGCCTTTATCAAAATGATAAAAGACAAAATTTCAGGCCTCATTCCAATGAAATCAACTTCTTGATTTGTCTCAGCCATCAGTGACTATCATACTACATCCAAAAGTGCCTCAACATAGGGGTATACAAAATTTAAAGCATGAGGACACTTTACAAAATAAGGTTTTAAAGTGAAAATAGAAAACCTTTGTAGCATTTTGGGTTTCTGTTTACATGACAACGATGCTATAAGATCGGGAAAATGCAACTTTTTGAAAACATTCCGACCCAAGTTTTTGAGAACTGTGCTGCTATTGCGCATACACACCACAGCTGTAGTACAGTAAATAGTTCTTATGCACATGTAAGTTGAACAATAATGGTCATAACTCCCAGTCCATATTCTTAATTGCTGAGTCACCAGTAATAGCAATCCAACTTTTTAATGTTCATAGTGTATTGTTCTTTGCGTACATGTGTGGTTTCATTACAAAATCAACCAACAGCACCCTCTTGTGGTGTCACAGGCAAACTACATTGTTTTCACCATTTCTGTGTAATTAGATATCCTTTGGAAAATGTTGCCGTGTAAACGTAAAATTTTTCTGAACATGAAAAAAGCGAGGGCACAGTACATTGTGGAAACAGTACAGGGAAGACGTTCCGTGTTTAAATGCCTCACAAGAACTCTTAAGTTTTGAAACGTTATAAATCAAATGCAATAATTATGAGGAATATAATCTGCTTCTTTTTTACCTCTATGCAAACCATCTCATCCAAATCATTTCCCCACTTTCCCTAACTAGAGTGACCAGTTGGTTTCTCTCGTGTTTTCCTGATTTCTGGCTCCCATGCTCCATCTGTCCTTTCCCTCCTCCCCCCCTCGTTGACCCCCATCCCATCATGCTGCTATCTAAAATAGTTGACTGTGCTGTAATCCCCCCCGTTAAGTGTTTGCCCCTCCAGACACTGGATGTAAATATAGCACTGACCTTGTTCTGTCGCCTTCGGTCAGCAAATAAAAGGACCAAGAAGTGATCCGTCAAAGTGAAGCATCGAATATGTTTCCCCGTGAGGAGATAATGGCCACAGTGTTTAACATGGAATTTAGAGGAGCTCTTTAAGGGTCAATGAGATGCCACGGCTTTCAATAAAAGCATTCCAGCTACTGTTTATATATGTATAGTGTTGGTTTCCATTTCCCTCATTAGCTCCGATCGAGGTACAGAGCCAATACTCACTAACAAGTTCTCCCTCTCAGAACGGAGTAGGTCAGGTTCCAACAACGACCTGGAAACTGCAGGTGAGGAGTCCAGCACCGCGACCTTGGGCTGTACCGACTCATCAGCATTAGGGAATATTTGCTGACACCACAGCCGACAGGCTGCTGCTGCCGGCTTCCAATGTGGCCATAAATGTGAAATTTCAGTCGTGTGCTTGAACGACCCTCAGTGCTGTTGACACTGTTTTGAGGAGTGCAGTCAGGCTGGATCCTTCCAACAGCAACTTCTGGACCGAATCAGCTCGTAAATGAGAAATTCAATGCGATACACTCCAAAATATTTGTTCTACCAAGATTTAAAATCGTTTTAGACACTTGTGGCTGTCATGCACGCCACCATTAAGGTCTCCCACAGAGGCACGGAGACACATTCTCAGTTTACCATAATTTATTTAATCAAATCAAAACTCAAAAGCACAGACACAAAACTCACACAAACAGAGAGTCTGAGAGTTTGCATTTCCTCCGCCTGTCACTCGTCGCTTGGCAGCTCCTTTATTTTAGAGGTGATTAAGCACCGGGTGTGAATAAGGTGCTTAATCACCTCTTTGTCACAACATTATAGATGATTGGGGTTTTTCTTTTTGTTTTTTTTAGTTTACTTTCAACTCTTGATTTTATAGTATAATCTTTATTTTATTTAAAAATCTATTTCTTATCAAGTAAAATTTACTTGCTACACGGACAGATAATATCCCTAGTTATAAGTCATTTTCTTCTCAAATTTATTGCTTAAATCTTAGATTTGGGCTAACCTGAAGATGAGTGAAATTAGAGAGAAGATTTAATATGAGGAGTAAGAATAAAAATGCAACAAATTACCAGTTAAATATTTTTGTGTAATGAAAACATAAAGTTTCAAATCTGATAATGTTGCATATTTGGTGCAACAAAAACAAACCTTAAAAAGACAAACAAAGCCACATACACAAATACAAAAAGAAACATAAAAGCAACAGCACAAAACGTGACAACGTAAATGTAAAGGTTGCAACACAAATTCAAAAGCTGCAAACCAAAGGAAATCGTTGTAAGGTAAATACAGGAGCAACAACAAGAAAAGCAGAAAACACAAATAAAGTCATAACAGAATAACAAAAAACCCACAACTACCTCAAATACACAAGTTTGAGACACAAATACAAACGTAACACAACAGCTACATCACATGAAACAAGAACTCTGGGTCACGTCGGGTGACCATCACAATTACGTGCTCCACTGAGTTCTCCCGTGTCGACCCCTGGTCTTCTGAAAGTGTTGACTGCTGCAGCTCAAGTCTCTGACCTCACACAACCCATCTTCAAAAAGTCCACACCACTTCTGCACACCAGAGTTACACACTTCGACCGCCGTCTTGTTCTGGCTCCATGTGAATAACAAGCTAATGCTCCCCACTTCAGTCAGATCAAACATTCCCGATAAATGTTTCACTAAGCATCGGTTCTCAAATCCTTTACAGAAGGGAGGAGAGGAAAAAGAACCCGAACATTTTAATTTTTTTCATATTTTGGCACCACGACCAGCAGGAAATTAGCTGCAGTGTTTTTTTGTATTTTATTCTTTGCAGTTTTGATCTTTTCAGAATCTTCGCTACATCATACAGCGTGACAAATCCCCTGGATTACTTATTCAGCAGGAGCCTCCATCATTTATAAGTGCCTCTGTCATCATTCTCGGAGCAGAGTTTCAGTTAAAAAAAAAAAAAAACAACCCTCGCAGCCAAAAGCCTGCATCAATTTGTGTGCTCGTCGAACGCCCAAATCAATGATGACTCGAAGCCCTGTTGTGCATTCGCTGCTTTGCTGGGCCCGTTTAGGATAAATGTGTTCTTTATTCACATCCCTAATTTATGTGTGACTCATTGTCTGAGTGTTTGAATAGATGAGTCGATGGGTCTAATTAGCAGAATAGACTCAATATGCAAAACAATGTGGTGCAACACATTTGCACAAAACTTCAACGCTATTGATTTATTATCTTTTAGAAAAATACATTTGTCCATTCTCTGTAGTTTTTTTTTTCTTTGACTTTTTTTTTTTAAATGTACAACCAACTAATAGAGTAAAACCTCAGCTGAAATAATTAACTCTTGGAAGTTTCACAACTTGAAAATACGGCTGATAATTGAATCACTGTTTGCTAGGAGTCTGTCGCTTCAGCAGAGACTCCAGCAGATATTTTGTAGAGCTAAGGGAGTGAGGTTATAAAAGTTGGACTGAGCTTTTTTCCAATTTAATATAGCTGAAAGAACTAATAATGCTGTAGCTATATGCTTTAAACCTGATCTCCATCCATTTTTCTATCTTCCACACCAGCTGTTCACATCCTCCCGAATCCAGCCCACCTGACAATCATAAAATGTTCTGGGACCCGGCCAATGCTAATACGTACAATCTTGTTAAAAAGTGACACTAAAGGAATTTCTCTGAAACATGTATTCAAAAGACAGAACAATTCAATATGGGCATGAGCTAATGGCAATGTTAAGAGAAGACTAAGTGGCTCATGTTTCAACAAATTCATTATTCTGTTATTTCACAGAAAAGTCACATAACATAAGGTAAATAACCTACACGCCAGTGTTTTGTTCCCTTCGCCAACAAACAGGGTGAAGGTTATGTTTTTGTATGTATGCATGTATGGGCTCGTGACATGTTAGAAATAAAACTCTTGTTTCCAAATGTCTTAATTCCAAATTACAAGTAAGTCATAGTGCCCGCAGGACTTTGGGAATCGAAGTTCGATAAGACCTAATTCAACTGCTGGTTTGTGGAGGGCTGAGACACACCCAAAATTGAAGCTAAATAAAAAAAAACAAAAAAAAGGAATTAAGAGACTGCCAAGACCAAAACAGCTTAACATTTTGATGGGGAGCAGCTCCCTAATTTCATGGTTATCTGCCCATTGTTGTATTTTTTCCTGTATTTTTTCTGTCAGCCTGGATTTTCAGTTCAATAAAAGTCTGTTTGCTCGCAAAGAAATCTAAACAGCAGCCGGTCAAGTTTGAGAAGTTGAGAATTTTTTTTCTTTGCATACATGGTACCTGTGTTGATCTATTTATTTTTCACCTAGCAACAATGTTACGAGGATCTGTCCTCTGGGAACGCTAAATGTTTTTGCAAAAGTTTAAGGCCATCAATCACTGCGATCACTGAGGCTGACGGGGTCGAGTGACTCGCCAAGTTAGAGAGAAATCCAACCGCCAATCAAACATGGATAATTAACTTTGTATGTGGTGGCTGTGTAGACAAAATAAAAGTTAAAGAGGCTTCCCAGTAGTGGACGGAGGAGTCGTGACTTCCAGGACTGGCTTGGATGGCACAAACTGTGATAGATGGGACTCTATCCAATCGGCAAGAAAACAAATGAAGCCTGAGGAGTCTGCAGCCCCTCATAAAACACTCTCACACTGAAAGCAGCCAGCAGAGTGAGTAGTGAAAGACAGATGGAAAAAGTGCAGAGGAAAGGCTGGTAATCGAGACATTTGAAGTTTGAGACTGATAGAAATAAGAACCCGCGAGCGGAGAAATAAATGCCTGCGACCACTCAAGAGATGCCAGAACGTGGCGCCCACAGGGGTTAGAGCCCGGTGATTAATAATACTGAATATTTTAATTAGTCTCCATCAGAGCCCGAGATTAAATGTCTCCTGCCAAAGGTTCTCACAGACTAATTGTGCTGTGAGATTTCTCTTGCTCCCGAGGCAGCCACCGCAGCAATTAGTGTGTCATGTCCACAAATATAAATAGAGGAATTCCTCGGTGCACGGAACACAAAACATTAAAAGACAGAAATCCCACAAGAACCCAAGGTAATCTCAAATCCTGCACTAAACAGCCCTGTGGGCATAAAACTACAATTATTTTTGTACTGCAAAGTTTTGAAAACAATGTTTTTTTTCCTCGCAAAACGGCAGAAACGCTACGAAAGCTTTCCATTTTCATGTCTGAAACAGGGCGTCAGATCAATGTCCCGCAGGGTTGTTGTTCATTCGCCTCAATGAGTTTTTGGTTGTTTGAATTAAAACAGGTCAAAACCATGTCAAGAAATAGATTTCGTTCAACTTGATTCACTCGACTAAAATTCATTCAGATACATATTTAAAAAAAACCTCCACACATACACAATTTTATTCCCTACCGACATTCAACACAGGCAGAGCTAAATGTGAGATTTTAAAATCTCATTTATTTCTCCCGTTTGAATAAGAACAGTGCCAATTTGTAGAGTTGCTCTCCATGATGTACAACTGCAATTACTTTAACCTTTGAAGGACAATTCCCACAATCTGGTGGCAAAATGAGTTTTTCCATTAAGAAAACTGAGGCAGCAAAAAGGGATATTTCCAAACGTAATGGAGTTTGAACTTGTACCGTTACATATTTTCTCATTCAAAAACAAACTTAAAAAGAAGTTAAAACTTATCTACTGAAGATATCATTGGAAATGGATACATTATTTAAATATATCCTTTCTCATTGCAACCATTTCTTGTCACTACCCTTAAAAACAATATTCACAATGAAATAAACACCAGAAGTTTTGATAATAAAAGTATCTTGGCGATGGATTGGGAGATTTACATCTTCGATATGAATCAAAAGGTTTTTTTGGAGTCGAGTGCTACAGGCAGGATGGGAGAAGCAGAGCTCACACATCGTTGGGTTGGATCCAAAACTCGCAGTCTCCACGAGTGAACAAACAGCAACTTTCTACGTTGTAGAGCCCGGATCCACTATTTGTCAAATCCATATGGAGACGGAGGAGGGAGGGGGACTCAAGTAGATTTCCAGGGAGTCTGCTTAAAGGATTTTAACGACAGGAAATTGCCCATAATGCATGGTGATATAAATGTGACAGAGAAGGATAGAGACTTAAAAACTCATGAAAAGATATCTCTAGCAAAAAAGAAGACACCAGTGTCATTTTTGGTTTGTGTTTGGCTTCAGACATACAGAATAGAATTTTAGAGGAAATAAGTCTGCATCTGTGCTTCTAGTCGAGTGAATGGTTCAACAAATGCCCGCTCACGAGTTGTTGGCACCATACATATTAGTGGGTATTCATATACAAGTTACTGCCTAACTTTTATGCACTTGTCTGCCACTAGTCAGAGCTACAGAGACAGAAAACTGTCTTAACCATCCTATTATCCTCAAATATTACTCACACCTTTGACCCCAAATCAATTTGCCTCCAGAAAATGATCCATAAAATGGTTTTTGTGTGAGCTGGCATGCTGGGAAATCCATTTTATTTTTGTTTGCTGATAAGTTGAACGTTTGACTAATTTCATCATCAAATTGGTTTCCCGTTTCCCAGCAGACTCTCCCATAATGAGATCCAGCAGTTGGATAAATTGTTTTCCCACCGTTTGTTAATGTTTTCACTTTTCAAAGAAATATTATACTTCATTTTTGTCAAGATGATATTTAGACACTTGGTACCTCTTTCTCCCTGTGAGGGACAGAAAATATTTTTTGAGGTGCACAAAACATTCTGCATTGTGAAAGTAAAGCATCATATCATGAAATGTATTATTTTTTACTTTGGAATTACATTAACATGTTAAAGCAATTACTTTTTTATAAACAATATTCTCTCTATACCATAGTTGTTATGACACACACATTCACACTTATGAACAGGCTTGCAGATTATCCTTTAGAGCATGATTTTGGAATACCTGGTGGAGAATATGCCATCTCACCTTAACCAGGCTTAAAATCTGAATGTTTTCTGTAAAATATATGAGTGCTATATAGTCTACACAATTCAATCATTCCCATTTATTGTTGAAAAAAAAATTTATGAAGCACAAATTGAGATCTCCTAGTCTTGACATAATCTTAGAGTTGACAGAAAGGACATTGTGCAAGTGCTTTTCCAGGCTGAAATGAAACCACATTAGAAGGAGGGATTGTAAATATCTTTAGCCTGTTGCTTCTGAGACTGACTGGCAGCGACGCAGTTTTCTAGAAATTTGTGGATCTCGTCGGATTCTCTATAGTTCGCTCAGCAACTCTCCATCACTCGCTTCAAAGCAAAGATGTTTGCTTACTCTAAAAACAGTCCAAAGACACTTTCTTACACTAAGAGTTTTATAAAAAGACGCCATTCATCTTTCAGTGAGTTTGTTATTTTTCCATCCGATGACCTTTACTTGAGGGGGTTGCCGCATTCAGGGGAAAGCCTGCGTTTGAAGTGGGCCGCCGCCGAAGGTAGAATTTATAACTTCGGAGTCCAAAAAAAATCTAATGCTCACAGTGAAACCGGAAAAAGCTACGTCGAAGAGAGCAGCCCTAATGAGTAATGATCCTTAACACTAATGCACATCAGATCAAAGCTTAGAAACCACTGATTTTAAATTGTTTCAATTTGGGATTGTACAAGTTAAGCCTTCCGTGTGAAGATAAACACTTTTTGCTCCCTAGAGCTTTTTTAAAATCACGGTGACATTCAGCACAGACGGTGGGTTTTGTAACCGAAAGGACGTTTCAAACTGCTCTCTCCTGCTGAGTCAGCAGGGCCCCACAAAGTTCGAGTCCTTCAGCGATTAAAAGTCTTTACAGGGGAACCTGATTGCGGCAATAACTCCCTGACACCATGGATTACCACGAATCAGAGTGCGTCCCGGGCAGAAACTTCGCATACACGCGCTCAGCAAATGTGTTGACGCGCAGCACGCCGTATCTCAATTATGGACTTGCAGATGCTCCATTACGGCGAGACATTCTTGTCGTGAACCCAGGTGAGCAGAAATCTCATAAACATGCCGCCAGTCTTCATCTCGCCCAGGTAAACAGATTACCAGTCTGAACTGAGTAGTGAATGGAGGCAGTTAGGCATGATGGGAACATATGCCAGCAGCGGACAGAGCCTACTGAAAGATTGGAATGCCGCAAAGGGGGGAGTGGAGGGGGAGGGTGATGCTGATGAGAGACAGATGCTGGACTCATTACAGTCTGATCACACAGGGCGAAGGTTGGGCGGACATCACGGTTTGCTTAATGGGGAACTTTTCCTCGCTCCCCGTGAAGATACCTGCAAAACCGAGCCAAATAATGTAGACGAACAAGAACACGCCGCAGATCCTCACCTCAGGTATAAGTTGTACACAGGGAATCTGTGTTTAGGGTTCAATTTCAAAGTTTTGTTTGTAAGCAGTTAATGTATTCTTTTAAGATTTTCACAATAACACACATTATCTTGTTTAATATGAAGACCATTTTCAGAATTCAGCTTATTATAAGCATGGACAATATCAATGAAGGGATTAACAAACGGTACAAATCTCCCACAGAAACTGCTAGAAACAAGCACCTGGTTGTCATAAATTTCATTGCAGATTGTGGACAAGGATACAAACCCTGGTTCAGGTAGAGGGGGTGACACACACCATTATTAAAAAGGTAAAATTCAAGAAGCTTATATGGTGTCTTGTCAATTTTGTTTTGATAATCCTCAAGTTAAACTCAGTAGGTTTAAGCCAATGGTGTTTTTCTGAACACCATTCAATCGGTAAAGCGTATTTGGATTACTTTATCGCAGTAATTGTAGAATAGCTGAATGAGAAAGCAGTCCCAGGCTGCCAGCAGTAATCACAGGAGGTTGATTAAATCCTCTTGACTTCCTGAAGCACAGTCGTTTCTTTCCACACCGATTGTTGAACGAGTAAAGGAAGTGGAGGCACACTTTGTACTTACAGGAAGCAGAGAGCTTCCCGTCTATATAAAGTGGTCTTCAGAATCTACTTTCCTCTTTTTGTTTGTGCATCAAACTGTGAAAAACTGATGAAATAACAAGAGGTGGAAAATCAACCCAAGTATGAATTTTAATTAATATAATAAAATCTCATACGTCAAACCAAATGCACCACGTTTTTGAAACCTATTTGTGAGACAATTAAACATTGAAGGCCCCATTTATACGACAATATTTCATTGTGTTTCAGGTCTGTTTACAGAGCTCAGAACCACTCAAAACGCAACTTTTCCAAAAAGGCTCCTGATACAGCTCCACTTAATTTTCCCCCCAAAATTTTGCAAGCATATTTGATAATGCATCATTTTCATCCCTTTTTTGATTGATGGTAATATACATATAATTTCTAGCGTGAGGCAACTCGCATCAACAAACTAACCTTTACTGATATTTAACTAAGGGAATTTTGGTATTGGAGGCTTTTTCTTGAGCTGGAACACTGAAGGAGGGATGATGAATTCATTCTAACAGCACAACAATGACGTTACGAGCGAGACGCGGTATTACCATGTGCCATTTCCAACGGGAGCAAGGTCATCGCCAGCAAGACCGTAATTAGGCAAACACTCCTGCCACAGCACCGGATCATGTGAGATACAAACCGTGCACATACCTCCTACGTAATTAATTGGAAATGCCATTGCTTCCTGTGGGAAAAAAAAAAATCTCATTAATTCATATGCATGGAGCTCGTGAGCACCACACTTGCAAACCACACTCCTCTGCAGGGATGGAATGGTCCACACGTTTATTTTCTTCTATTAAGACAACTAAATGAGGGATTATTTAACTAATGACTCCCTAAAAAGAAAAAAAAAAAACATTAAGCAGCCTTACAAAACAAACATGATTCGCTCCCGCGGCGATAAATGGAAAAACATGCAGAGTCTGCAGAAAACATATTTACTCCCATGTATGATCAAGCGAACGCAGAGCTTTAATGAAAAGGCGTCAGATAATGCAAGTAAATGCCAGAGGGATGTTGTGCGGAGCGTCTTAACATTATACAATAATTACAACCTGTCACGGGCCAATGAAAGAAGTGATAAACAAGTGGATGCAATTACTTGAAGGGTCTACATGTGTAGCTGGAATTGATCACAGGCTTTGTTGTTGAGTCGATGCAGAGTAGTGTGGAAGGAGGTTTTGCACATGATGGGCTCCCAGATTAGCACGCATGTGTTGATGGTGAAGCTAGACCCTCAAGAATGAGCAACAAGAGCTGATTTTTCTCTGTCAAACCGCTTTGTTGCTTCCTGTGATTCCTGTAGAGACTTTAGCGCTGGATCGTCTGGAGCACAGAAGAATTTATGAACAGTTGTTGCAGCGGTCAAGTTCCCAGCCTTAAAGCTACACTGACACAATCACATAAAGGAAATCTACTTTCAGCACAATTGTGCATACATCAGCTGTGTCATTTTAGTTTAGGAGTCACATACAACTCCATTTGATCTCACTTAGGAAGATGTAAAATAACAACTTAGTAACTTATTAATACCAACAACTATATTTTTTTCAAGTAGAATATATAATCGTCAATTTGAACTGCACGCAGTACTCGTGGCTCCTCTCTACACTGAGTACATGCATGTTCTGCAGTAGAAGGACAATAACAATGTTTGCCTCCAAAGGTGTCATGACTCCCAATCCATATTCTCCTGGGACTTGGTAGTTTTATAGTCGAGAGTCACCTCTTTAAATTTTCTGCAACACTTACAGAAAACTTAAGAGCCACATGCAACTCTAGAGCCATCAGCAGACCTCTGAATCAACATTTAATTTTTTTTTAAACAGTATCCATTTTTACATCCATTACAACCCAGCTAGGAGAAGTTGTGGGAAGTAGCAAACTCCTGCTGCGTTTGGGTGAAGTGAAGATTTATTTATTTAGGTTTACAATAATTGTAAAGAAACTCAAGACACAACTAACAAAAGGATGGCCAAACAGGTACTGCCCAACAAAAAGGTAAAACACAGCGGGCATCACCTGAAAGCTGACTACACATTGATTTAATTAACAGAAGGCAGCTTCTTCTCCAGAACGCCATTCACTAAAGTTTCAAACAAAACAAATTTACTATACAAGTGGCAAACCTGAAACAACCAAAAATGTCTAATTATCTCACAAACAAACAACTGGTACATTCACCAAACTCCTCGACGATGGGTCAAGTTGACTAACATGTAACTAAAACTCAAAGATCAGAGTGGCGCCGAGTTCAAAAGTTCACTCAAACTAGTCCAGACACTCACCAGGGTTTCAGGCGGCAGACTGAGCAGAGGCCTCCCACATCAGCCTCCATTAGAAGTCTGCTGGGGCTGTTAAACAGCATCAGCTGGTGGGCGGAGCCAAGCCAATCAGCCTTCATCCTCCAATCCTAGTGCTCCAGATCAAGACAGGAGCAGGAGGAAGTAGGTGAAGAGACCTCCTGTCAAACAGCACACACACACACACACACACACACACACACACACACACACACACACACACACACACACACACACACACACACACACACACACACACACACACACAAAGAGAGAGGCAGAGTTGAGGCCATACAGCCTGTAGGCTGTAACAATATTTTACTTCTGAACACCACCTATATTGAACATCATCTATATGTGGCTTAGAAAAATGGGGTTGTTTTGGGACTTTCCATTGCTTCTTCCTGATCATTTTTCAGGTGTTTGGTATTATTAAAAGGTCTGTTTTCCATCCAAGTCAAAAACTAATCTCAGCTGGTGGCTGCATCAAAGCCATGACCCGCCAGTCCACAAAAGTCTGAATAAGGATCTTTATGCAGAAACAAAATAGAATCATTCCTAAAGCCATACTGAACAGTGACTTTTGACTCCTGTCTCAAGCAAACGAAGGGGGTAAAACAACAATCTGGCTTTAAGCTTATAGAAGCACGACGTAATGGAAAATTCTCAACATCAGGCCAGGAAGCTTTGTTCCATTAGAGGCTGTTACAGACTCAACCACTCATGGACACAAACAAAAACAAAAACAAAAAAAAGTGATGAATGCCCTTCTGTCAGTGAGTACAATAAATGCTAAGAATGACATCTGACAGGAAACTAAAAGGCTGTATTAGGAGACTGTACGTGACAGAGATGGAAGCCCTTCATTGTCTGTTAAGTTCAAAGATGGAGCCCTTCAGTGATTGTCAAGAAAAGTCTCATAATCCCTCACAGCTTGAGGGCAATCAAAATGAAGAGCTTATTAATTCAATATACAGGAGATATTGAGTCAGGATCAAATGCAAGTGGCTAAATTAAGATGAATTATCCTGCAAGTGGTGCTGCCATCGTTAAATCAACAATGAATCGGATTATCTTCAAGAATAATGACCACTTTCACAATTATCTTGTAATAGCAAAAATCATCAGATATCCCACTGCTTTCTGTTTTATTGCCTGCTTTTGGCAATTTTTTAATCAATCCATTAGGCATCTTTCAACCAGCTGATGCCCCCTCACCAGGATTTAAGCATGTCATGTAACTTTGGTTTAACAAGAATTCTTTAGTTATAACCTCAGGCTCAGTTAACACTTCTTCAGGTTATCAAGTGGATTTGGTTGGGGGAAGTGAATCTATGCTGCAGCACCTTTCTCAGAATAAAAATTATTAGTAGCTATGAGGTTGGTCTGCAGTCATTTGATATCAGAGGAAATCATTCTCAAATGTTAAACAGAATCACACAACCCTATCCACTTGAAAGGGTGGCCATTCTACTGCCTGTTTTAGTGGAAATGTAAGGGGAAACTAAGTTTGAGTTATTTGTCAAGGAAGATTAAGTCGTCCAAAGCCTCGGCTCATTCATATTTTTCCCAAGTGATTATAGAGTGAATACCAAAAGCCAAGAGAGATCCGTGAAATAGAGCACACATGAATGCACTAAAGAGTGAACCAGGGAGCAAAGAGGGAAAGCTGATAAAAAAAAAAAAAGCAATCAAAAAAAAAAGAGAGCTAATAAACCCAAAGTCTGAACTTTCAGGGCTCGTCTCAGGCAGATGAAGAACAGTTGTTCAACAGGTGTGGAAAAAGGCTGAGTTGAGGAGTGGACTGGGAAAAACATTTTTTTTTCCAAGTTTTCAACACAGCTGGCCGCTTTGCTTCGAGCAGGTTTAAAGGATTGACTTAAGTTAATTAAAAGCTTTCCAGGTGTGGACGGTGTAATTACCTCTCTAAGAATTTTTGGACATCGCACACCGAGACGAACGAAAAAAAAAAAATCTCATTGTAAAACAGTTTTTAAGGCATTCATTTCAATCCGACATCGTTAAATTATATATATGTATTTCAACTCTTTATAGTCTGTATTGCACACCCGTACACCTTCTGAGCAAGACCATTGACACCCACCCCACTCCCCGCCATTCAGAAAAGGAATTTCCCAAAGTAGATCAATAAAGTATTTCTCGTTTTAGTTACTGCAGCTGTTGATCCTGCTATGGCAGTTTAAGGAATCTGGCAAACATTGTTCAGTTTATGGCAGCTGTCATTAAAAGATTCACCTGAAATGATCAAATGGATTTGCTGATCGCCTCTCAATCAAATCAGGACATTCATAGTGTTTACAGATACTTTGTCAACCGGTGGTATGAGGCAGTCAAACTACATTTGAATGATTTGAGATGAATAAACGCTGAGTTTTGAATTAGTACGAGTTGAAACGGGAAAGATGAATGTGAGAAACTTTTCTGTAGCGATCCTTGTCAAGCATGTCAAACCTCTTTTCAAAACATGATGATGCATTCAAAGCACCAAAACAACATGGGAAAACGGTTGAACCGGCACACACAAACACGTGTCAAGATCAAAAGTGGCAAGAGGTTGACGAAGTGTCATTTCTATAGGATGAAGAACCAAAGTGTCCACCCTCCGACACAAAACTGAGAGCTTCTCTTTGATGAGTCCCCGGAGGGAAACAATGCTCAGCACTGTATTGTCGTCCTGTGACGCAAGCATCATTACGATATTCTTTCAATGCTTTTTTTTTTTTTAAGAAAAGCTTTTCCGGCAACCTCTCCTTAACTCTCTTTGTTCTCTTCTGTGAACGAAGAGAACAAAACCTCAGCCGCGGAGTGACTCTCAGTAAAAGCATCCGGGGAGACGCAGACACGTGGAGAGCTTCTTGTGATCTTGGTTGCTTTTAAAGAGAAGAGATGTGTGAATTACTGTATAATGCCCCTTTAGTTAGTGACTCGGAGTCTCGGGAGGCCGATGCAGCGGCACAAAGACGTAACCTCTTCATAACACTCCCCAGCACCTCAGGAAAAAAAAAAAGAGAAAACGTGTAATACCGTACTGTGAACTTTTGACTGTGAAGTAAACCAACTTTTTCATTGTAACCGAACAAGAAGTAATTACTTCGCTAATTTGTAATTCCTGGTAGAATAAAAGCACAGAAGTTCTTAAAGTTTATTACTATAAGAACCATTTTTGCCTACTTTTGACCAAATTATTCTATAAAACATTTTGAAAATAAAGATAAAACAGCTTATGAACATAATTAGTATAGAGACTAACTGCCACTGTTCTCATACTCTGTGGTAATGAACCAATGGAGTGGATTCACAGGTATTCAAAGGTAAAAGTAATTTTTAAGACAATTGAAGTAGATAGACTGATGACTCGTCAAGCGTGTACTTTGGATGGATGGATGGATGGATGGATGGATGGATGGATGGATGGATGGATGGATGGATGGATGGATTGAACCAAATACAAATTGAAATTACATATCTTTGTTCAACGATAAACAATATCAGATTATACCATAATAACACACATAGTCATTTCCACTCACCCATAACTTTTTCACGGTGGCACCCAATGAGAAGGTCACGGCCTGGCTAAATACCGGCTTGGCTTTTCTGTGTGGAGTTTGCATATTCTGTGCATGTGTGGGTTTCCTCCCACAGTACCCCCCCAAAAAAGTTTTTCTGCATATGTGTAGCTGGACAATAACAACAATGGCGGTCTCAAGAGAGACATGACTCCCAGTCCATAGTCTCCTAGGACCCATATCAGCAATCCAACGTAGTTGTCTGTCCATAGGAATGTCAGTGTTTTCATCATAATATCAATGTTTTCGTCATTGAAAACATTGTCTTTCTGCCAGACAACAGAGTGTCTGGCAGAAAACTTCATTCCCTTCGACAAATATAGCTCAGGATCCTCTGCTACTGAAAGTACTTTTAATATCTATAATTTTTTTTTTTTTCGGTTCATCAGCAATATAGCCAGCAAATCACAAATGTAAACTTTTTAAACATTTCCGAGTCCCTTTGTAAAATATGAACAAATGCACATGTGCTGTAGATACGTTATTTCTCGCATTTTGGATAAAAAACAAATTTTACAGCAATTTTAATAACCATTAAAAATACACAAAAAGTCTAACTGATACATTTGATATGTGTGGTTGCAACCCATGCACGTACGCACACACAGACACACACACACACACACACACACACACACACACAACCCAACAGACATGATATCGACATCCCCCTCGTTATAAGCGGGATGTGTGCACTGGTGTAATTGCATGTGTGGACGGGGTCTGCTGTGCTGCAAGTCCGAGATAAGAGCCTGGCTGTTCACCTCGCGTTACGCCAGACTGGATAAACTCGGCCGGAAACAGTGCGATCGGGGAGCAAGAAGCTGCGACAGCCGCTGAACCAACAACACTCGCTCACAGGAAGAACAAGCCGGAACTCCGGCTCCGCTTCGTTTTACCCGGACTGAACGCATGCAATGTGACTCGGGGTTACTTTAAGCGAAGTTACCTGGAGTAAAATCTGGTCGTGTAAACACTGCAGTCTGATTGGTTGAGTATCAGGTTGGAGGGATGCATTATGTGCACATTTGTTAAGTGATTCACAAATGGTATTTGTTTTTTTAATGCTGGCGGTGGAAAAGGACAACTGGTCGATCTGTAGAAGATGCCGCTGCACAAGAACAACATTTTGGAGGGGTTTTTTTGCATTGAGATGGAACAAACTTGATTAATCTAGTCGACAAACCACTGACTTCCAGGTACATTTGTGCAAAGCATCATAGGACTGATCCATTGACTAAATCAGATGTAATTTTTTGGGATATTCAAACTCACATTGACCTAATCACTTTTTTTCAGTTTTCATGTAAACAGCACAGTGTAAAAGGAATAAATTACATTGATTCAAAAAGTCATGAATGCCAGACAACAAGAAAGTAATGAGCTAAACTCTCGTTGGGGCAGCATTCAGGACTTTTTCAATTGGAAAGTGATCCATTCTGAAGTTGAACCAGCTGCCAGCCAAGCTGAATGCGGTCCAGTATGAGTGATATACTACTCAATAACAAGTATGATTTTCACATATTATTACCCCATAAATCTTTCCCGTGCTAAAATCTACCCTTCTTGGATTTATACCCCTCCGCGGCTAACGCGCTTCACATCACGGTAAACATTGCTGACTCGACGATAGCCAGACATTCCTTCCAGAACGTCAAGTTTAATCCTGCGGTTGTTGTAAAGATGTGGCATGAAAGCTGAGGTGTGGGTTTGTGTTTCTAAACAAGCTGGCTGATTTACATTTACAGAGCGACAGGAAACGCTGGAGAAATGGCTTGAGGCAGTGAAGCCTTTGCTTCCTCGGCGCTTTGCGATGAGCTCCTCATGAAGAGGCCCTGGCAGAGAGAAGGAAGAGGGAAGCAGAGGAAAGGTGCTTTGGCTGACGATGAGAGAGCAGGGACCAAACAGGATTGAGGAACAATGTGGGGGGTAATGAAGGACTAGGAGGGAGCCAGAGGCATCGCAGTGTGGAGTCAACAGGTGTCCAATGAACAGCTGGACTGGAGGCTGGGTCCCGCAAGCAGAATCACTTACGTTTCTATTTTCTCCTCAACTCCGAGATTCACCGATGAGGTAGAGAGTGAGCGGCTCAAACCCCCTCAAAGCCTTTCCAACTTGTAGAGGATACCCGCACACAAACACACTTTCATCCTGGCATGAGCTGCACTATCGTCGAAATAGCTCGAGCCTCAACTCCTGTTGATGTACGAAGTGAGGATTTGTCTTTGTTACTTTATTTATTTTTACCCGGTGGGGTCTGACTTGAGTGAGATATGCCATGGAGGAAAGGAGGAGATTAAAAAACAGTTTGAAATTTGTGGTTTGCGAGCGAGTGAAGCAAACATCAGACAGTCAGTCAGCAGTCTGTATCAGGGGTTCCCCAGGAGTACTATAGGGACACTGACCCAGAAAAACCCTGCTGGGCACAACTTGGGTTTTTTTTACTTTTCAATTTTTCATGAAATTTTCTCTTTGAACTTTTACTAGAATGTGATTCAGTCTGCATCTAAGTTACTAATCATTCCAATTGTTCATGTGTTAGTCTGATCCATTAAACATATATAGTGCAGCTACAAAGCTCGAACTTCAATAAAAAATTATCTGCAACCTTAATTTGTTCCCAGTCCAGCCAACAAGGTTTGTCTAAAGCAACAAAACATAATTAACATTCATAATTAAGATAGCACAACTTATTAATGTGTATTAAGTTATGTTACAATGACAAATTATATATATGTATATGATTATAAACTAATGAAATTCAATAACTATGATTTGGAACCTTTACCATTTCAACTGTTTTTGACATTTTAGCCATTTCATTTATCTTGTTTTAAGGCCATTTCTGTTGTTCCAATTGTATTAACTTGTTTCACTTTATTTCTCTGTTTTCAGCAGGTTTTGGTGATTTAGCTCTTTTAGCTCTTTTTTTATATACCGTTTTAACTCTCATAAGCAGTTTGAGCTGTTTTAGCTGGTTTACATGTTTCAGATTTTTGTCAGTTTTAATCAGATTAATCCTTGTTTCTTGATGAATTTCTGGTAGTTTTATCTATTTTGAACTTTCCTCAAAGCTTTTCAGCGTACATTTCTATTGTTCTATTGACATATCAAACACCTATAACCAGGATTAAAGAAATAAGTCTGTCCGCTGTCCAAGGTCCTGAAAACCGACTTTTTGAAAATGGCTCCCTGAAACGTTGTCGTTTACATTTCACTCAAAACATCAGGTCAACGGGGCCTGAAACACACTCTTTCATCGAGCCATAAATCAAATCATCCATCCATCTTTTATGTCTCTATCCAGACTTTTTATGGATTGTAGAAAGAAGCTGGAGTATGTGGAGATAACCCATGCAGAACATTCAATCTCTTCAAGGAATGACAATGAGCAGAATCGCTCCCAGGTTGTCTTGCTGTGAGGGAATAGTGCTGACCAAATCTAAAGCAGTGAACACGAACATTATCATGGAGTTAAAAAAAAAAAAAAATGATACTTGCATATGGGCTCTTTTTTGATTGTGTCATAAAAAGCACAAATTGGGAAAAAAAAAAAAAACTGCTTTTATATGCGTGGGCATTTTCTGTCTCTTTTAATGGAAGCGCGTTTACCGCTGAAGTTCTACATATTCCACTCAAAGAGTCCAGCAAACTGGATGTGAAACAGTGACTTGAGCCTGACCTGCTTATGGTCACACACACTCTACCACATTGTCACACTGCACTTTGAAGTCACTTTTCACCAACAGTGCCTCCATGGTCCAGCACATCCACCAGTATAATGCTGTTTGAACGGCTTTTAGTAAAAGGTTTGAGCTACTGTGAGGTACTGTGAGGCAATGAGGTAGCTGAATTACAGAGTCTCAATAGCAAATGTGTAGTGGTTTTTTTGGGGTTTTTTCTTCTGAAATCTGAAATGTAGTCTATTTACAGTATTGGATAGTATGGATGGACTCTACTGCTTCAACTGAAGACCACACTCAAAAATACAACCTTATATCCTGAAATAGAGTAATCCTGTGTTTTCTGGAGAATTGAGTTTGCTTCATCCTCACAATTGGTAATATAGAAATCCTAAAGGAATATAATAAAGTGTTTCAGTAGAACAAGAGTTACATATCCTGCTTTCCAGCTGTCTGCAAAACTGGCAACATGGGGTCATGTGACTTTGTCTGTAGTGTAGGTGAAGAAACAATATGGCTCCACTTTTAAAACGCGAAGAAATAAAAATGAACACAACTGATCACCTAACCCTAACCCCCCAATCCCGACTTGGAATTTCCAGGTGAAAAAAGAATGTACAAAGACAAACATGTCATCTTCATTCAAGTGGGAAAATTGCCATGTATTTAAGCTCAAAATGAGCACTTTCTGCTACTTGATAATCTTAATTTCCTTCCTCCCCACTCTTTGTGGTCATGATAAATTTGAAGAAATTAAATATACTCAGATTTAAAATTATCATATCAAAGACACACAAAAAACTATTATTCAAATGGAATTCATCAATTTTTAATGCTTATATAAATTTTTTTGCAAGGATTTAGCAAAAACAGCCCCTTTGATTAATGAAGCACTTCGACATAATGTTGCAATCAGCGATGTTCTCCTTCAAATGTCACTTCAGTCAGAATCCTTGTGAGGGAGGAAAAAGGACGAACAACTCTTGATAACTCTTTGGTTTGAAATATAAAATGAGGTTATGAAATAAGAGATGATGGTATTCACGGATGTGATGGACTCCGATTAGATCTGATATGATTGATGCCTTGTTCTCATTGCATTGACTGGATATGCTATAATTAGAGCAGCAGCAAATGAATAGTGTTTACTCCGTGTGTGTGTGTGTGTGTGTGTGTGTGTGTGTGTGTACAGCAAGGATAAATATGGAAAAAAACGATGAATGGAGAGTGGAGGAATGAATGAATCTGCATGTGACCCACTTCCATTTGGCACATGGGGAAGTTGTAATATGCAGATCTAATTGTGAATGTGAGCTTCGAGAAGAGGGGAGGTTAGTCCACCGCCAAAAATGTCTAAAATAATGAGTCGAGGGAGGAAAGTTTGCTGAAATGATGATTTTGTTTCTAATAGGACGGATGCACATTGTTGTTTTACTGTTTTTAGTCGAATTCACACTACCTATCGAACGCAGCGTGGTTAACCTTCTTTCAGAATGTGATCTTTCGGGAGCCTATAGCTATTCTTCTTCATCACAAAATAATCATTCAGAGAGTTTGGTAGAAAACCTTTTCATTTCTGAAATAGAAAATGACATTACCTTCTGATAGTGTTTTTCAATATTTAATAAGCAGCTTTAGGGTCACATCTGTCCCCCGATGGGCTTGCTGTTTAAAAAGTAATGAATTAGTTTAAAATTGGAATAAACCTTTAAAAAAACTATTTATCTGACAGTGGTTCGCCTCGGATACTATATAATAATATAGAATGCAGAATCACCTTGGGTCTGTAGTTCTCAATACAGAAGATTTTGGCAGAATTTTTACAAGGTTAATCCAAATTTACAGAATATATTAGATGCACGTGTTGTTGTCTTTTGTAGCAGTTGTACTTTTGGGACTGATTAATTAAGATCCTGAATAAAATCTGCACCTTTTGTGGCACCTTGAGTGACATTGTGTACAAAGAGTAGTGTACACATGAAGTGTTTGAGTGCTTTAGGACACCAGAACAATCAGCTTTAAACTGTTTTTGTGTTTGTTTGTTGTTGAGTTATTGGATGAAGATGTGCACCTGCGAGTACTAAATGGAAGGTGAGGCCATAAGACTGGATTTTTTGGTGGAGAAAGCCATCAGACAAGATAAGATGTTTCTGCAACTACGTCTGAATTTGGCCAAAACTTTAAATGCAACAGTGCAACAGTGTTCACCAACTTTTTTATAATGAACTCCAAAAAGAAAACTCATAGAGACCAGATAAGGAACTGCTTCTACTGCAAACATGCAAAATGACACTTGTTACTTCCCCGTGAGTAGATCAGCTTCTACAGATGTGGGATTGTGGGAATATGTAATTTGAGAGGAAAGACTTAGTTTTTGGTATGAAAATACACACCTGGGGGTAATGGGCAGTAAAACGGAAGACACTGTGAAACTACTACTCTGATCCTGTGAGAAAATCCTGTTAACTGTGCCATCTAAATTACACTTGAATGACTTCTTCATTCTGTGTACATTCAGGCCTCTCAAAGACAAAAAGAAGCTGTGCCTGCTTTTCTATCTGTGCAAAGGCACCGATAACTGGCTGTCTGCTATTTTTACACGTCTTTCTCCAAAGAGAACATGCTCTGCAAACAGTTGGGGAGCGTGTGCAGGGGCGTCGTGTGTTCGGAGGATTTACAACCCGCAGTATTAATAGCAGCCCTCTGTCCCCTGTCTTCTCTTGATAGGTGCGACTGAACTGAGGAAGCTGTCGGGAGGGAAGGACGAGGAAAAAAAGGCTGCCCGGGGACGGACGCCAAAGGCGAGCCGACTCCGATGTCCTCGCACCGCAGACGGGACAAGACATTGTGTGGATACATGTGGGCGCAGCGTTGTCGTACAAGCGCCAGCGGGGACTGATCGAAGGTCTGGCAGGGTGCTGCTGTT
>OMNM01034903.1:0-15360 GCA_900302745.1 Parablennius parvicornis | reverse complement strand
TCTCTCCCTGTGACACGTGGAGCGACGTCCTGCAATGCTAATGGATGTGTTCACTCGACTCGTGTTGCCCTCGTACATTCTCCCCTCTCTCTCTTGCTTTTTGTGCCAGCCTGCATGCGATTCGTTCAGACTGTTAAATCTCGTTGACAGGAAGGTGCATGTGTATACAACGAAGGAGCAATATCGCCGACGCTCAAGGGATCTGAAGGCAACGGGATTGCAGCGCAAGGGGGCTTCAGGGGCTCCTTGTATTAAGACAAAACAAAAAAAACAACAACTGCATGACGGCTTCAGCTACTGCTTTAAAGTATGTCGTGGAATACAGTTATTTGCTTCCTTCACTGCAATGACATGGGAAACCCGACATATTTCTTGTACCTAGATGTTCATGCTGTAGCAGGAGCTGGCTGCTGCAAATACATGAACAAAAGCAAAAAAAAAAAAAAGACAAAAGGGACCAAAAGGTAGAAAAACTGGAGATATCTGGGTATTTTAAGAAGTGTGGTTGCATTTCATTTGTCTCCAAGCCTCCCTATTAACATGGGAAGTTGGAAAACAATATGGCTGCTAAATAATCTAACCTTGTTTGTCATATCCACCGGGATGGAAGAACATTATGTGCAAGACATGGTCTAAAAAACTTCACTCTACAAACAGCATCAGTTAAATTATCGTTTTTGCTGCTCAATTAGAAGTTGGATTGTCAACTCTGTGTGGATAAGATATCTCAATTAAGTTATTATTTAAATGTCTCTATTTTCAATATACTTATCCTCCCAATGGTCAACTGAAGAAAATACACTACCCTCTATTTGCAATTTAACAAAGAACTACATTAAATGCGATACAATCTTTAAATTCAAATGAGACTGTTCTTTCCTTATCACCAGTCAAACTAATTTCCAAAGCTTTTGTCCTTAATATTTATTGATGACAACCAGATGATCTGCAATGCCAACACCAAAAAGTTTGAAATGATATGTTAAATACAAATAAATACAGGATCCAGTGATGTGCACTTATAATTCAAGCTTTTGTTGATGTTTTTTATGGTTTGACAAAAGGGCAAAATGTCAGACATAGATTTATTTCTAAGGTCCATTGTGAATAAAATAAAAATGGGTTCATAAGAATTGCAAATCATTGTATCCTCTTCTTTATTTCTACGTTATGCTTTTCCCAAGGTGTAAATATTGAGTATTCAAAGTTGAAAAGTGTTGCATAGAGTGTATGTCATACATAATGCTGAGCAGTGATGCTACAAGCAAAGGCAACACACAGGCTATGTATATATCAGCATGTTACTTTTCATCAGATGTCCTAACTAGTCTTAAGTATCCAGTACAATATGACAAAACAACAGTATATAAGTAGTTTCAATTGCCTCTTTCCGGGTTGTGCAATACCATTTCATGCCACGAGATGATGTATTGGGTCAGTGGAAAATATAGCTTAAAAAGGACGCAATAAAAACAGTGTGAGCCAACAAAAACAAATCAACTGCTTAAACAAATGTGTTTAAACTTCAAGACTGACTGGATATTAAAGTGACTCAGCCACCACCAACAAGCAAATGTGGAATAGTGTACTGTATATTCCTTGTTGTACCTACAAAAAAAAAAAAAAAAATTGAATGTTATTATTTTTGTGTGGATTTTTTTTTTTCACTTTGTTTCCTGTTTTTAGTCTTGGTGTCAGACGAAGATGCTCGCGATAGCATTGTATTCACACTGAGAGTGGCGCCAATCTTCTCCACCATCTCGCTAAGCATGAGAAAGCAAATAACTGCACTTCCTCAACATGTTTGAACTGTTCCTTTAAAAAAAATCAAGACTATTTTCAAACACAAAAAGAAGAAAAGAAAAAGTGAATCTCTCACCAGTCTGAACAGTTCCTACATTGGTTGCCACTGCCTTGTATACCTCGTGTACAGTTTTTTTCCACCTCGGATGACGTTTCAAACTCATGGATCGTCGTCAATCAAAGTTACAACTGCAGCTTTTTGGGTTTCTATCGTCATGGTGCTTTCTTCTCTGTATAAACACACAGTAAGACTGGGAATGTTCTCCCTTTTTTCTAAGTTCAAGCAAAAAGACCAAAACCAACAAGCATCTCCAACTCCAACAGCACAAAGGAGCTTAATACTTAAGACTATATCAGCATGAATACAATAAGTGTTTTATAAATCTTCACCTGCTACACCGTACTGTAAATACTCCCTCCACCTTTGACTTTCTTGAATTTAACTCCTTCGGGGAGCAATTGCCTCATTTTTTTAAAAGAGATGTAGACGTTTTAAAGAACCCTATGAATTCTTCTACATTGCTGGTTTTGGTCTTTTCAGGTAGCAACCAGCCTTTAAAACAAACAACCTGTGAAAAGACATTAAAAACATATGGATGGGGCGGTAAGTAGATTCCCCCTATGAATTATGTTGAACATGTTTACAGATGTGTTTGGATTTCTCTGTAACAGCTTTTTATTTTTTATTTTTTACTGCTGCCTCTCGGTGCTGTCGGTTTTCCCCAAACGTACCGGCTAAACACTTGCGAAAGCCCGAAGTGCTCCTTGCATACGTGCGAGTTCTCTCAGGTGTGTGAGGCTCCTTCCAAGGCCTCCGCTGTCATTCCCGGACCGGCTTGATCATTTTTATGGCTTCCTCCTCCACCATAAGACAGAACACATAGAGCCAGAGTGGAGTTGCAGGTAGGAGCTTTGGAATCTCTATTGATTTAATTCCCACCGCAACAGGGGACAAGCTGCAAACATTGTCTGGCTAATGCATATTTAACCAGCATATCCTCTGAGGAGAGCCCACCCTGAGGTTTTTCACATGCAGGAGCTCAAAAAAGTGAAAAAAAACCAAACAAAAACAAAACATACACGGATATCACGGTGGCATCTGAAGCTGCAGCCTGTAGGCTTCCACACATATGCATGCTGTATATAGACACACAAGGAATCAATGCTGGCTATGCTGATGTACAGCGTAGCAAAGCCAGATTTCATCCTCTGAGGCTGAGCCTGCCAAGTCATAAATAAAGCTATTTACCGGCTGCATACTGAAGTACCCACTAACCGAATAGCATTGCTTGATTCAGTTGCTCCCTATGGTCTCTGGCACAGCCCTGGCTTATTCAGAAAACAAGAGGGGAGGGAAAAAAAGTGCTAATCCAAACACTGAATGACAACAGTGGACTATACGGTCTTGCATTTCAAATGAGCTGGAGCGAGCGTAGGTTTAACTTTTCGCCCGCGCCGTTACTTATGGAAAGCCGAACAGCCGATTCTGGAAAAAGATCGTCATTATCATTCATGGCCGCACATGAAGACAAGTTGTGAGAAATGTTAAATCTCATAGTAATCATACACCAATCATAACTTCTGAATTGCTCGTTTTGAACTACCCGAGAGGACAGCGCAGTGGACCATGGCAAGGACTTATTCCTATCAAATTGCATTTGAGTTAATGCTTCTTCTGTTACAGCTAAATCAATGTCTGCTCAAGATAATATAAATAAAGTGCCACTCCATCAGTTTTATTCATCAAGATACTTTTTTTTTTTTTTTTGCCAAGATTCAATATGCTAATACTTCCAGACTATATTAGTATTACTGATTTATCCACATGTTTCAACTACAAGCTGTGGACATCCAGTTGTAGAATTTCCCTTATTTAGAAAAACAATTGTAAAATACTGCAAAAATGTTCTTTACAGGGTGTTGCCAATGGCTCGTTTTAAAAGCCTATGTCAGCGACTACACCGATTTGATGCCAATACCATATCTGATCAGCCTGTGAAAACAGTTGTTGCTTCTGTTGGAAGTCTGAAAAAGATTCCCACGTGATTTGATCAGGGTTATCTCCACTTGGATTTAAATTTATCCTGGAATGCTGCAAATTGTGGGATCGGGGAAGCAGAAACCAACAGAATTGAGGAATGTGACTGTTTTACATGGCTTCTCGTGTAGAGTACTACTACTATCCAGAAATAACATGAGCACTTTAGCACCTCGGTGTAAAAATCAAGGTTGTGTTTTTTTTTTTTTTTCTGTTAACTTTGTGTGCAGGCTTTTGCTTTTACTGGACAGAGTGACTAACAGCAGCAACGTGAATGGTCTAAACAGGTCAGGCAGCTGGTGCACTTTTCCACACGACATTTTAACATCGCCCAATGAAGGTGCTCAACGGGTGTTTTATTCCACTATTTTTTTAAATGCCAGTAAGATACAAGATATTTGGGATTCTGTAAAGCATTTAGCTTTCAGTAACAAATGGCTTAACAAGACTGGAGAAAATTGTAGTACAAAACAGGATTTGGCTCATCAAGGTAACTTCTAGGTTAACTTTAGGTTATTAATATTATAATAGTTGTTATGCATCACCATGCAGACAGTTCATTTTAATGATAACAACTCAGAAATGATGAAAGATGTACAAAATGTTCACTGACATATAAAAGTAAGCCTTTAGGGCTCTTTGAAGTATATTCTGGTGTAATTATATTTACCTTGATCCTAGTTACACATTAACACAGTGAGTTATTTCAACATCCTTTTGGTGTTTTGGCTGCAGTGTTGCTCTTTGTCTGGATGATATGCTTGTAATCCTTATATGGAGTTTAGAATGCTCTGCAAGAACTCCTTAAGTCTGTGATTTCAGATATGCAGCAACCTTTAATGCAAACACAGAGAAGGACACCGAGATATCCTGAGTTCAGTTCCCAAGTTGAAAACCAGAGATCTCTTATCTGATCTCTGGTTAAATGAGTTCGGAGAACAAAGAAATACCATCGGCATGATAATCCTGACTCGTGTTATAGCCCCTAATATCAGAAGTTGTGTTAACCAGATTAGAGACACATTAAAAGGCTATGGCTATGAGACATGCATGCTAGGGACTCAGGACTATCTCTTTGTAACTGCACTTGCTCGTAGGCAACCACTCTAGTACGTCGTGTGACTCTCCTCCAGCTTAATTAGCTCGTGTTATGATGAAATAATTGAACACACACACAGTCAATTCATGGCTTCATTTGCTCTCGGCTCATGCTGTATTTACATTTAATTGCGTTTCCCCCCCTCTGAGGGGGAAGACGTGAGACCTGGAGCTGCAATATGGTGCAAAACTCGTGCTTTTGTCCTCAGTCAATGGAAGACGGTGAGTGATGTAAATGATGTGCACACCCATTAAAAGAAAGACTTTGACCTCTTTGTCTCTGTGTCCTTCATGAAATAACTGGGGCTAATCTCTCTTAATTAATTAGATTAATCATCTCTCATGTTTGGAGGTTACTGGAGGAAACATGCGCAACATGCTTAACACAGCCATCAGGGAGCACAAATGGAAGTGTGTCAGCTGGAAATTTCTAATTGATATTTAAGGTTTGATGAGAAATTAACAAGTTTGGGCTGCGCAATAGTGTAGTGGTTCACAATCTCAATTTCCTGTCTGGATTTTGCATGCTCACCCGTAGGTTCTCCAGCCTCGGTGAAAGCGTCAGGCATTTGGGTTGAGAAGAGCATCACCAGAACTCTGCATGCAGCAGTAAGATTTATATCATAAAATAAAATAAAATAAAAACAAACTAGAAATTCCTGCACGCCTTTCCCCAGCCTCAAACAAGGACAGCGCTCATTGCTCACATCTGTGTTTGTAATATAGATGCAAGGATGTAAGTAAGCAAGGTTTGCTATTGTGTTTTCAGTTGTATTTTCCCCTCTGAGATGTATATTTTATAAACCCTTCACCTAGAATAGGATCTGATATTGATGTAAGTCTCTGCACACCTGACCACATCTATAGTTCATGCATCCTTTTCAACAGCTGTGCTCTTTGTTGCATTTCTTTTTAGTTCTCAAAGTCTTTTTTTTTTTTTTTTTTTTTTTCTCGCAAACAAAACGTTCAATATGTGAGATCAAAATGACAGCTAGACTCTTTGGTATAATACTGCTATCTTTGGCCAATCCTCAACTCTTTTCGCTATCTAGAAAATGTGAAAGACGCAAGTAATAATTTATCATACTATATCGGAAGTTTGACGAAAAACAGGCAGGTCTGATTGGAAACACCATGGAGAAAAAAAACATTAGATGCATTTCCCAGCATGACTTTTCATCTTTTCATTTTTGAGAATAAATCATGATGAGGAGAAGAACTAAGTGGATAATTTTTTTCTGTCTATTAAAATGAAAACTATTAGGTAACTTTAGTGCTAAACTGTAACTATAACACTGTGTAGAACGACATTGCAGATATTTCAGAGTTCTAGCCTCCAGCATAAGGAAAGGTATTACAAAGTAAAACCAAAATGTATTACTTGCCATTAATAAAATATGTGCTGCATGAAAGTTTGGAGGAGAGTCTAATAAGGTTCCAGCTCTTTGAAAGCACCTCATCTATCAGGTCGCATCAGGTCAGATTTGGAAGCATGTGCATGCTGCAGCACTTCTCCCCTCAGTGACAGAAGAGAGTTTGGCAAGAACAAAGTCCGTCCATCATCGCTCCAAATGATTTTCCAGCTTTGGCTGCCATGATGGAGACTTGCTGCATAATCCAACTCAAGCAAGGTGCTTAGAAGTGATGAAGAGCTTTGCTTGCATATAAACCATGCCTTATCCCATCAACGACTGTCAAGAAGTTAAATGGTTTCAAACATAGACATTAGAAAGAGTAGACTCCTCATAAGCAGCCACGGGGCAGGAAATACAGCCGCCATCTTGGTCCGGTAATGAAACCAGTAAATACAAGCAGAAGCAGCAGATAATTCAAGATGCCAGAACACCGTGCGGAGTATTTCTGTAAAAATCGGCAGACTGTTGAACGCATTGCTCGGGGGGATTACTTTTCATAAGTAAGATGGAACATTATTATTGTTTGAATTTTGTGAATAGAAACATATTGTGCTGTATTTATGTCCAACATTGAACTTGTATCCAGCTGTCATGAGGTACATGCCTTGTTTACAACCGGTGCTCTACCGGCTATTCATCCAACTATTCCATAACACACACTTAGATTACAAATGACATAAGAATGCTATTATAGAAATAAACCAAATATTGCTGGTATAACAATGACCAGCTAATTTTGTCAATTGTACTAATTGAAGTAATTATAGCCTCTTGCAATATGCAGAAGAAACTGCTTGAAAGACCAGGAGTCTGCTTAACACGAGAATGTGCTTTTCTACTAATTACTTTTTAGAATCAATTAAAAAAAAATTAAAAATCCCCCAGGTGTCAATGATTAGGTGGGCAAGAGCAGCACATTAAAAATTATAAACTGTAAGAAAAAGAACAAAAACACAAAAACAATATTAAAGCTGCTGAATGTCACCTGGATGGTGGACAGATGTGGCAACATTTTAACATTTCAAAAGGTAAACGAAGTCTCTAACTGAAAGTATGGCCAACCTGTAGTGGTTCAAATTTGAGGGAGTTTAAAGCGTTTTCCCATCCACTTCAATGTTAAACACTAAGTTTAATTACCGTAGTTTATATATTTTAAAAAGTTTAAAAGATGTGAAGAAATTCAAAATCAAATAGGTTTAAAAACAAGATTAAAAGGTTGAAATTCATGTTTTAAAAGTTGAATTGCTTAAATTGGTGAAGGTTTTAAAGAGGTATAGGCTGAAGAATAAAAAAGAATGTATTGTAAAGGTTTACGTCATATATTTGGCTTTGTATGCAAAGTGTAGCCTCATGTCTATAGGTTTATTAAAAATGTATCCACTGTGAGAGTTGACTGTCTCAAAGTTTCTCAAGAGAGGAAAAAAGACCTTTGATTATAAAAAACTGAGCCCTCTGTTCAGGCCTATCCAGACGTGGCAGCAACCCAGTTTCCCCCCAAGATTTAATTCTACTCAATGTATTTTTGTTACCAAGAAGAGAAGATTGTAAATTATTAACTACGTGAGCTGCACATCATAAACATGAACATTTTTTACCTTTTGGGGGTATATGAATAGAATAGCCATAAAAAATAAACCTCAACATAAACATGGATATCATCCAAATCATCAACTGTGCTGAGTGCTCGTTCCTTCGCTTTGCTGACTGCAGTCTCTGAAATTACGTCTCCTGGGACGTCTTGCTGATCAGCATTTTAGGAGCGCACACTTCACACAGGCTCAAAGCCGAGCAACAGCTGAAATACAGAAAAACATCAGACGAATATCATTGGATTCAGTGAGTGAGAGCTGGTTAGTTGCCCGCCTGATTCCAGCACCACCACATCCAATGAAGTTTGCATTTTGCAGAGGAACACAAATCAGATTAACAAGTTAACCCTCCAGATGAATTCCCTCCAAAAGCACTGGTCTCAGATCAGTTGTGAACACTTAATTCAGTGCTGGTCAAATATAGCTGTGGACATTGATGTTAACATTCAGGAGAAAGGTTATAAAGGGAAAATAAATATCCTTATTCATCACCGCTATCTCAGATTAATTTGATCAAGGCCTGTAGCCTTGAGGCTGTTCACTTATGTAACATATTACTGGCATGTCAAGTATTTCCCCACTTGCAGTTCAAGTAAAGAAGAAAGCACACTTTGCTCTCCTTGGGGAAATCATTTCTTTGCATTTAACCCGTCCTACTCATAGTTACCTTCAACTGGGAGCAGTAGGCTGCATCAGTACAGCACCCAGGGAGCTGTTGGGGGTCAAAGGCTTCACTTAGGAACTTGTCATCAATGAGATTTCAACCTTTGCTTCTCTAACCCTCAGTGCCAAACCCTCCAGTACACAGAGTGTTACTATTGATCCAAAATGAATCAAAGGCCAAAAATGCTACTCTCGTAGAGCAGATCAATGACACTGCAAATTCAATTTTGAAGCAAAAATAACCACATGAAAAGTAATTCCAAATAATCAGACGGTTGGCGCAGCAGCTAGAGTTCGGTTGATGGATTATGTCGTCTTACATTCCCAAGGTTGGAGTTTCGCTCTTCCATCTAACTCTACCCGTAGCTAAGTGGAAGTGTCCTTGAGAAAGGTGTGTGAACACTTTGGCAGCTGTGACCATTAGTGTGTGAGTATGTGAACCTTTTTTTTTAAATGCTCCGACTTTTTCTCAGTGGAAACAGGGAATAATGCAACTTTTTGTGAATGCTTTGACTCCTCCAAAACCATAGAGTGCTGATGCCTAAACACACTGCAAGTAAACAACAATGCCAACCTTGTATGTATGCACCCAGTTTACCACTAACACTGTTTGGACTAAAGTCCTTCTGATTATTGAGCAGACAACCGATCCAAGCAGGAGCAGGGAAACATCCATGGTGAAGGGTTCAGGTGAAGGAACTGTCAGACATAATGGAAACACTTGTTTGTTCTCATACTCCTGTTACGTCCTGGGTTATCTTATCTCCAGTCTCCTGTATGTCAGACTGAATTATAATACCTGTTCCCTCCTGAGGCTACAGTCTTGTCTGGCTCCGTTTATTCAGTACATAGATGACTGTTGGCAAACATGAACATCTTGTAATCTTGAAAAAGCTGCTGTTAGAGAAGCCAAATGGCAAATACCACTTGTAGAGAGAAAATAATAAATCTTTGCCAACTTAATAGACGATGGCTGACATACGCCATTGACAGCTTTATGGTGGTTCCAAATTGTTCACTTGAAAAAAATCTAAATATATCATGTTTCTATGTGATGTGAGGGCGAAATAAATTAGTTTTCCTGGCAGGTACCGTTACTCAAACACAGTTGCCTTGGTTACAAATGCTGACTGATGAAAACAAAGTAGAGCGTTATATATAAGCGCAGCTATGCTAAAATAATTCAGTGATACAGATAGACATAGAGTGTAGTTAAATATGCATCTAACTATCTGAGGCGTGAGTTTGAACACACACATGCATCACATGCACATTCAAGTAGAATGCATTCACACTGTGGAGTAAGGCTGAAATATTTTCAAAATAGAAAGTGTCCACAATCCATAACCCTTTAAAAGCCTCCCAGCCTTGACTCTTAGATCTTTAAGTCTCTGCAAAATGGATCTGTCAAGGTTTCCCCATGCTCATAGCAGACCATCACATACGCTATCCTAAATAAGAAAGCTTCACATAGATTTACTGAATTAATCTACTTTTGTCCATCTCTCCAATAGTTCGATCGTCATTCATAAAGCACATGTTTATGCAGCAAACGCATTTTGCAAATCCAGCTGGTAGAGTTCTCATAATTATCTTCAAGGTTCTCTGCATTGGCAGTCTTCTGTTTCCTATTTGTGCCCATACATGGAGATCATCAATACACTCTTCTCTGACTAAACATTCCATCAGTCATGCAGGAAATTGTATATAGTTTCACAGACTTAAGAGTAATATTGATGTTTTATCCATGACTGCAGCAAAAATAGCTCAATCTGAGTACAACATGAGGGACAGTGTGAAGTGAAAGCATCAAAAGGCTGTTCCTGCTTCACCATTTGCTCTAATTTTAGATGTTTAACTTGTATTTCAGGTTTACTTCAGGGGCATCTGTCCATTTGACTCATTGCTCGCTCTGTTCTGACCAGTTTCTACATCCCAGCTCTCATGAAGCACAATCATAGAATGATGATGCCACCCCCATGCTTCGTTGTATTACTTTGACAAGTCAGATGATGAGAAAAAATACTTCCTGGACTACTCATGACCCAAGGAATCACAGATCTCAGCATCTTTAGAGAAAATTTCTGGATTTCAACTAAAATTATAATTTAAAGATCATTTCCTTGATCAAATATTCTCCTCTTGAGTTTCTTAGTTCTCCCAAAAGCCTTCACTTATCAAGGCTACTGAGCAGCTGGGAACACTAAGTGTGGAAGTGGTTTTACACCCTTGCCCTGTTCTGTGCCTTGACCCAGTTTTATCAATGGTCTTCAGGGACTTTACCGAGTTCACATAGGGCAAAAAACAAACGTGTGAAATCCAGGACACAGATAAATGCTCTTGATGTTTTGTTTTTCTATCATTGACTTTATCCATTCATTACAGGGCATGTAGTCAAATATGAGGAGATATTTCAATAAGTAGATGGGAAAATGGTCATTTCATTATTTGTAAAACAAACCAAAAAAAAACAGACTTTGAGCTAAATAATGTATATTAAATTAATGTCCATCTATTTCCTTTTGGAATATTTCTTGGCAGCAGGTTGATTTTTGCATTGAATGTTATTTTTGCTTTTTGTTATTCTATCAGATCTAAAAATTACTTTTGACATTTCACTGTATTTTGCACCAGAAGGTTTTATTAAGATTGGCTTTATGTTGAGATTGTAGTCATTTTCGGTTGTAATTGTTTAGTTTTCACAAAAATATAGACATTTCCACCACATATACTCTGTGCCACAATAAAGAAACATTTTTAATGGCAACATTTTACCAGTCCAACTCACTCGAATAAAAATAGCTTTTTTTCTCTGTGATTCCTGAACTAAAATGTGTTTGACACCCATGTTGTAGAAAGACCTTCAAATATAATTTCCTGCGTTCCCGAAAGGTCCCAAAGTCCTCATATAAAGGCACAGACCCAAAAGAACAGTAGGAATATGTAATTTGCTCCAATTTAAGTCACTCAGTGAGGAATGCAGTAAATCTATTTATGTCAATGCATACTCATTATTGAAGGCTCTGAAACTCACTACTCTCAGTAGAAACTGAACTCAAATGCCTCACAAGAAAGAAAAAAAAAAGAAGTTTTCAAGGATGGTAAAAGCGTCTAATCAATGTCTGCTTCCTGCTTAACTATTACAAAACTTACAGAGTCTTTCATAGAAACTAAAGCGATGGAACATATTTATTTTATATCCTGGTGTAACCTTCACACTGACAGATGCAGCAGCAGTCCAGAATAATTGAGATGAACTCCCAAGCAGCATGTACGAGATTTATTAAAGCATTATGTAGAAGTGTTAAAAGAATAACAGTTTCACCTGCATACAGGATTGTTTAGTTCCTTTGTAAGTTCTGCAATAAGATTCGATAAGTGACGAGTCATCAGTGTTATCTATTAGAGATCAAGCACTTAACAGTGCAAGTCTGTTTTTATCTCAAACGTCTACTTGAGTTCTATATGTTTGTGTGAAACTACCAAGACTTACTACACTGGCATTCTTAAAACACCTTCATACCGGCAGAATGAATTAAGTAGAACACCTGCCACACTTTTTTTAATTGGTTTTAATGTACACCGCTTCCTTTATAACAGAGTTTGGCTGATTGATTTGACCCGTTTATGCAGATATTTAGCAGTTGGAGCTGTAGCAATGGTTGAGGCGGCTTCAATGCACACCTCTTGGGGATTAATTATCCTGCTTTCAAACTCCCCGGAGCTGAATTGCTGTGATGCAAGTCTAAATTCTGCTTCTTTTCTGAGTGGAGCGCAGTCAAATCTGTGCACACAGGGTTTTTATTTTTAGATTCAATGGGATTTCCACTTTATGAATGTGACGTTATTGCAGTGAAAGTAAAGGTATATAAGTTAGTGCAGAATTTACAAGACGTATACTGTAACTTTGGCTCAAACTGCTGCAGAACAATGATGGAAAGACATTAAAATGTATTGCAGTTTGCAGAATATGGCGTTATATTTCTGCAAACAAGTCAGAACTTCTGCTCACCACTGAAGACACCAACAAGTTGGCTAATTCCTGTCATCCACATCAACTTTCATATGAGATATTATACAGAGCATGACATCGATTCTAGTTGAACAGTATTGTAGTCAAACACTTAAACTGAGTTTAGTGTCTCTGTGAAACTTTTTAACTTATCACATCCTCCACCACTCATCAATCATTCCCTGTGGGTAGGTGTCCAACTCTCTGAATGGCTCCTTGACCCCTCATAAAACTACTAGTGATGTTGATAGTGTGGCTTGCTGTACTAAGGAGTAGTGCTGAACCACAAACTCACATTAATTGTTCTTGTGGTGGCGCTTCTGTTGTGTAATTAAACACTCTTATATTACTATATTGTTAAATGCTCATAAATTCTGCTGGGCATGCAATATGACATATTGCTTAGATGGGCCCTTGTTTAATTTGAAGTGTAACTTCATTATATTCTTACATGATTGGCGCATTATTTTTTAATCCTGTTAGTGGCTAAGCTTTCTGTCATCCCCTAAATAATGAAGCCTTTGTTTTTAAAGAGCATTCATCCTCGGGAAGTGATGGCCTTTGGTAAATCCTAATGAAGATTTATGGGAAAATCACCAACCAGGAAGGAAGTGGAGGTTAATCGGGCACACGCTGAGGAAAGTCCAGGAATGTATGACATGACAAGCCCTATCTGGAAATCTAACGGGACAGAGAAAATGGGGTGAAACCCAAACTGAGCTGGAAATAATCAGCAGCACAGAAACTGTGTGAAACTGGCACATGGTCACCAACAACACAGACAGAAGACACCAACATATACCAAAGCCACCAGGTGAGGACAATCACACACAGGTGAAAAACATTAGAAGAACAATCAAACACAAGGGGGAGAGACACGGAGCCTGAAACAAAAGACAGAGTCAGAATCTCAAAAAGTGCACCAGAGACAAAAAATTAACCATGACATAACTGTTCAATAGTTCATTTTTGAAGTGTTTGGTTATTTATTACTTTGATTTATTGGGAATTGTTTCAATGAGACGACATTATTGAGAGACAATGGTACCATACAGGAGAATCCCTGGATAAATATCAGTCCTGAGGGAAATGATTACACCAACAGAGGATTACAAATACTCCAGTTGTAAGGAACTTATGGTCTAACTTTAACGGTATTATGAGGTCAGGGTTCTTCTTCGAGAAATTTTGAGGAAACTCAATCCTGAATTCCTTCACCTCAGAAAACCCAAGTATTTCGCAAGAATTGGTATAATCTAATGCCAGCTGTCTCTGGATGTTTGCTTATGTCCACTTTGATTAGAAAAAAGCCTCTTTGTGGGAGCGTCTTGGCAAGGCCAGCGAGCTCTTCCTCAGCTGTCTGGACCAGATAGGGTTTCCAACCGGATGGATAGTCTGCGCCTTGTTTTTGTTTTTTTTTTCTCCCTGACACTCGCTGCTTTAATGTCGACTTTGACACATTCCATGCCCTTAACCGAAAACCCACATTTTGGCCTCTGCGCCTGTCGTCCTCTAGCATCGTCTTGGAGTCATCCTATCCATCCCCAGTGAATACATTTTCCTCCAGCTTTGCCACTCGTCCCCTGGTTTTGCTGGATGCTTTGTTGAACCATCTGCTTTATAAGAAGATGTGGAAATTTTCATGTGTACCTCCTTCTATCATTATCCGGTGTGTCTAAATGAGAATAAAAGTAATTTGCCTGATTCACAGGCCATTTGCAGGTTATTTACTAAGAAGAAGAATGTTTTAGGTGGTATTTTACAAAGAGTCTATCGAGTCAAAACAAACACTCATCACACTCATCACGGAGACTGAATTGATTTGTCAGCTGAAAGTTTTTCAGAAGACCCGTTTTACTGTTTGATGAAAGTTTACAGTCGTAGTAAATAGTTCTTCAGCACATGTGCGAGTAGACGGACAATAACAACAATAGCGGTCTCCAGGATGTCATGATTGGAAAAAGGGAAATAAGACATTGTTGGAGCAATAAAGTGTCGGGAAAGTCAAGGTACAAAAAGCACATGACTACATTTAGATAAATAGAGACAACAATCAGATAGAGAATACACGGACCATCACCTAAGTGAAGTGAAGCGAATGAGACAACACAGCACAGAAATAAAGCAGGAAGTACACAGGGCTATGACAGGAGATGATTACGAGAACAAAACAATCGAGGAACACATGGAACCAGATGTAAATACTGACCAGTAGGTAGCAATGGTACAAAACTATCAGCATATCTGATATTTCTTAAAATCACCAGTCATCTTACTCAGCAGGACAGAGAGATAGCAGCTCTATAACTGAGATTTATGTTCAAGACAACAGTAACAAATGGATTTGGGAAATGGTTTTCAATTATATAGCACTTTTCCATCATGTAGGCAGTCTTTAACACACTGTTAATCACATTCACCCATTCACAAACACATTCACACACTAATGGAGGTGTTTACTATGCACGGCTTTCAGGCCAGAAAGAAAACGCTTTACTTTACATTTAAATTCTCCCCAACACTGTTTATGCGACAGCATTAACGACATTATAAAAAGGCTGAATGATCCTTGTAAATGAAAGAAAAAGCACTAAAATCTGATTCAAGTCCTTATTAAGGTTTCAAGGTTTATTGATTGTTTTCCAAAGGATCTCCTCTTTTTTTTAATTTCTGTGTTATTTATGTTAGTTTTCTTCAGCCCACACTCGTCAGCTGAAAAAGGATTTAGTTCCACTAGACGGT
>OMNM01034902.1:0-12377 GCA_900302745.1 Parablennius parvicornis | reverse complement strand
CGCACGCACGCCTACAACACGTCTGTCTCATGCTCCCAGAGTATCACAGTTCATGGGAAACTATAGCAGCAGTGTGGCTGACACAGTGATGAGTCAGAGCAGATGCAAGGGAAAGGCTGTCTGATGTAGGATGGGCTGGATCGTCTGCTGTCTGAGACAAACGGCCTAAAATAAAGTCAGATATACCCAGTATGAGCAGTGGTCATGAATGATCCCTGAATGCTATGCGTTTCCTTCTTGTGCAAGAGAGAATTTATTTTGTGAAAGAGGGCGGGGTTTATCATGACATTTAGTGTTGCGTGCATACTGGTAAATATTCACAAAGCCTGGTTTAGGTTTGTATACTTGTTAAGGACCGTGAGCTGTGTTTTATTTACGACTCCCTTCAAATTGATTCACTAACCAGGTTGACACCATGGTTAGAAAGATACTTATGTGTTTAGAGAAAATGTATAGTTTGAATGCACAGTATAATGAGCATGCTCAGAGATTTATTCCACCTCCTGAGACTAAATAAGATCAGCAAGTGTCAAGGTATCGATGTTGTCCTCTCTGTGTTTGAGCTCGGTAAACTGTCGTGTGCACACAGCTGGTTTAACAGCTGGTTATCACTCATATTGCGTTCTATAATGAGGGCAAAGGACAATTTTACTGCTTCAAAATTCCACTATCCAGCAAAATTGTCTGTGCATCTGTTGCTTGAGCATAAAACTGAAAGGTTGAGGATGATAAATCAGGTTGGATCATAAAAACAGCTCCTATGCCAATACGTTGGGGTTGTAATTGACCTGAAATGCTGTTTGTGGTTTTATAGGTACATTCTTCTCAGTGTGGCAACAAAGGGAAACGATGTGTAACTTCGTCCAGAAAAGACCATTAATCTTTGTATTTTTTGAAAAAGTAAAAAAATTAAAAATAAACACAGCAAATAGAATGAAAATAAAGAAAAACATGTGAATAAATGAAACGATGTAGCAAAGATAAAATCGCACCTATAAGTCATGCTCATTATAAATATATCCTCAACAGAAACCTATTTGATTATTAGGTTTTAATGAGATTGTTTCTGCTCTGCATCAATGAAGCTTCAGTTTATAAATGCTCAACACAGCTAATGAATAAAAATACGACCGTAAGCATTTACTGTTTGAGCTGGAAAAATTAAGCTGCTACCTTCAAAACAAAAGCACAATTCTCTTCAGCATGTGCTCGCGGGCCGGTCCAGGGCAGCCAAATGACTGCCATTCAAACTCATTTTATTGTAGCCAATATTTTAATTTTTGACACAAAGATATTGTTTGTCTAAATTTAACCTTTTGGGTTTTTTTTTTTTTTTTTTAATCCTCCCCACAGATAAAGACTACGAAAATGCTATCAAGTACTACTCGGAGGCCTTGGAGCTCAATCCATCCAATGCCATCTACTACAGCAACCGGAGCCTGGCGTACCTCCGCACGGAGTGCTACGGTTACGCGCTGGCGGATGCGACCAAGGCCCTGGAGATAGACAAAAACTACATTAAGGGATATTACCGACGCGCCACCTCCAACATGGCGCTCGGCAAGTTCAAAGCTGCACTTAAGGACTACGAGACGGTAAGAAATGTGTTTGTAGCAACATGCTTTCACTGTAATTTAAGATGTAGAGAAAGAGAGAAGAGTTTATAGTATAACCGTTAAGCAAATGGAGAATTGGGTGTCTCACAAACTCAGCTGTGCCCATCCCACAAATGCAGCACCGTTTTAAAATATAAATAAAGAGGCTTTGGAAGGTATAAGATCTTTTTCCACGAATTGTTGTTAAAACAAAGAAATAATAAGCTTAAGTTTTCTGACTATAGTGCTATGTTTATTTTTTTTTTTTTGTTCTCTGGAGAAGCTCTCGCGACCCATCTGCTGACTTGTCACCACGAGTTAGACTCCTTGCGTTCCTCTAACACCCTGGAAAAGGGATTAGCCTTTAATCTTGCCATGATGCCAGATAGATCCAGTGCAAAGGCATTCATACCACAGCTAATTTGGTGTCTATTGTTTCTGCTGTTTCCATAATAAACCAAATAATATGCTATGCTTGTGGGAAGAAAAGTCTTTAAAGCTTCGCCACAGTTGGCAAATTTATAGCTTTAATTAAATCATAGGTCATGACAAAAAAAGTAAAAAAAAAAAAAAAAAAAAAGTCTTCCAAAGCAAGTGAGAGAATGGAGTCACTTTTATTTATGCATTTATAGATGCAAGGCAGAGTAATGACATTATTGAAGTGAGGTCATTTAAATCGTCTTAACACTACCACATGGATGAGGCGGCGCCGCCCGCCCCTCCCCCGACACATGCTCTGTCCCGCACCCACTTGTACCTCTTAATGGTTTAATGTTTCTCATGTCAAACACTAAAGTATAAATCTCAAGACAACAAAAAGCACAGCTTTTCTTGTAGAGTAACTATTTGATATGTTATATAATATATTTATTTTTTCTGCCTCACCATTAATGTAGTTTTGTGCTTTGCATAACAGGTCGTTAGGGTTCGCCCGAACGATAAGGATGCAAGGATGAAGTACCAGGAATGTAACAAGATTGTGAAACAGAAGGCCTTTGAGAGAGCCATTGCCAGCGACGAGATCAAAAAGTCAGTTGTCGACTCTCTGGACATTGAAAACATGAGTAAGTATCTTCATTATCATTGAACATTTGACTGTGATCATAATGGGAAAAGTAGCAATGAGCTTGTGGGATGGGAATTAAATGTAATCAAATTCCACGAATGGGAGAATTCTTCTTATCTAAAGCCTGAAATGTTCCTCTCCTGCAGCGATCGAAGACGACTACGTCGGCCCCAAACTCGAAGATGGAAAAGTCACGTTGAAGTTCATGCAGGAGATGATGGATTGGTTCAAAGATCAGAAAAAGCTGCACAGAAAATGTGCATATCAGGTAAGAAAAGGTTTGCTCCTTTGGAAATCAACACTCACGCTGAACTGGCCATACCCCCAATTAAACTTCCGTCATGTGCTTTCAGATTTTAGTGCAAGTCAAAGACGTTCTAGCGAAACTACCCAGCCTCGTGGAAATCACGTTAAAAGAGGTAAGAGCTTCAAATGAGATGAAGCAGAGCTGGCTTGTGTTCACATCTGTCATGTTCGGTTCAGTTAATATGTATTCCAGTGCCGCAGAGGGAAAATCAGGCCTCCGTTGATTTCAACTCAAACATTGGAGTGGTTTGAATAAAACTCCATTAATCAAGAGAAACGATAAACTTTGTTTGCTCTGTTTCTTTTAATAGAGCGGTTACAACCTTCCTCAGACCATAGAGGACATCAACCGTAAAACCATTTGTTAACATAGCGAATCAAACACTCAAAAGTAATAAAAGTGAATAGAGATGTGTCATGGGAAGCTGTTCTGTTGGGCTGTTTCCTCACAGTATTTTATAAGTCTTACGCACAACAGGAGACTTCCTGCCACTGTTGTGACACATTTATACATTTCATAAGCTGCTGACGAGTTCCTGAATAACAATAATCCAGCTTCCACTGTGTGGTGTTTTTAACGCCGCACGCTGGATTCATGTGGAGGTTATGCTGCTGAAAACACGTCACGGCAGCTTGTGTTTTGGATCTTTTTATATATTTTTGGCCACTTTTAGAAATGCCACAGAGCCCGCAAAGTGCAGCAGACTGGAGTGTGAACTTTGGTCTGGACCAGAGAGCCACACCACAAGTGTGAACACAGACTTAACTTGTGGGGATTTACACACCCTGTCATCAGCTTCTGATGTGACTACATGGAGTGGATGATTTGTTTTGGCAGTCTAATAAAGTTTCTCCTTGGGTCTCAGTTCAGGGTTGGGTTTTTTTGGGGGTTTTTTTTTTTTAACTTTCTCTGTTTCTTTGCCGCAGACAGAAAAAATAACTATTTGTGGCGACACCCACGGACAATACTACGACCTCCTCAACATCTTCAAGCTGAACGGCTTACCGTCAGAGACCAACCCTTATGTATCCTTTCTTCCTGCAGACAGCCACACGTCCGCTTTTAACTGTGCTCAGTGCCGTCATCCCCCCACGTTGTACGATTATGTTTCTAAAAGGACGGTGGCCGTGTGCCTCCTACCCACAGTGTGTGCGTCATGGTGCTTTAACCACATGGTTTAGCTCTTCAATGGCGACTTTGTGGACCGCGGCTCCTTCTCGCTCGAGGTCATTCTTACCCTCTTTGGCTTCAAGCTGCTCTACCCCAACGACTTCCACTTGCTCCGAGGTGAGTGCGGCTCGCAGCGTTTCGCCCCTGTCGGATTGTGGATGTATGTTTAGCAGCTCGTAAAATGTCAGATTATGTGGCACGCCAAACCACACGTTGTAAAGTTTAAAGAGCGTCGGTGTTAAGTTGACCCAGCTTCTGTAACCCTCCACTCAAGTTAGGGTTAAAGGTTCTGGAGCGTCGTATTTACTTTTTGTACTCACTTTAATCAATGTGCACCACCTAATATCATCAGCATCTTCTACAGCCTCCTGATAGTTATGGCTGCAGTGACAGGTCACCAGTCCTACACGGGTACAACAAGAGAATAGAATAGTCCTTTACTTTTACTCTAGCAGTGTTATAACTGTTACCAGCAGGGAAATGTTGTGACAACAACTTCAATGACGGCAGTAAAAAAAACACACACAATGATGGAAAGTACAATTCAGCAGAGGTAAAATATAAATATTAAAATATGTACAAAGCCTGGAAGGAGCAAACCGAAGTATTTGCAAAGTAGTGCAGAAGGGAGTGTAGCAGCTGTGCAAATTGTTCAGAGTGTAAGTTACACAGACACACACTTCACTAATTACTCAACAGCCATTCATTTAGATGTGCATTCATTTTTCATAATGACTTTATTTAAGTTCAGGTCATGGGAAGCTTTCCGTACACTCTGGAGAGGATGCCAGTTTATCAGGGCTACTACAGAATCATAATTCCACATTTACACTAATATGTCTTTTGGTTGTGGGAGATATTTAGAAATCCTGAGGAAAACCTGGAATCAAATTCAGCCGAACCACAGTCGCACTTTGGGAATAAACTTCAGAGATGCACAATACGTATTTCCGTTCATATTGCTCCGCTGTGGCAGAGGCCAGATCTGCCTTTGCACAGATGAGCAGGAAAAAGACATATGCATTCAGATAGTTTGAGATCCGATACAAGCCTCATTCATATGTGGAAATAAATCACATACGTATCGGATATGAGTCAACGCGACCGCCATGTGACCAGGCCGATCGGATATTCTTAACATTAAATCTGCGGCCATCTGGCTTATATTGTCACATAGTGAACACACTGTAAATAAATGAGAAGCATGGAGGCGATCCGACAGGAGGAATCTCCAGCACAGTGCAGAGTTACAGAGGTCACATGACTTCTGAAGGAAATGCCTAAAAGTCCTGCGGATGTTTGGTGAACATCTGAGGCACTGCAACATTTGCATCAAACATATGTATTTGTCCATTTCTTTGGTTTTGCAGTTAGCCTGAAATTCGTAGACATAATAAGTGTCATATATTAGTATCAGATATTGGTCACTCAGGTTAAATAAATCCGATTTAGGCAGCAAATCTGATCTGGTAAATGCGGCCTCAGAATGAAAGCCCTATCTTCAGAATGTGTGATGATCAAACTCCAAGACGCAGGTCTTTTCACTGTGAGGTGACTACTGACCAGTTCAAGGGTTCACCTCGTGCTTGTATTGGTCTCATCGTAAAGTGAGAGGATTGTTCACCAGGCAGTAACCCCGTTGATGCCTGCAGGTAACCACGAGACGGACAACATGAACCAGATGTACGGCTTCGAGGGGGAGGTCAAAGCCAAGTACACAGCCCAGATGTTTCAGCTCTTCAGCGAGGTCTTCCAGTGGCTTCCGCTCGCACAGTGTATCAACAGCAAAGTGCTGGTAAGCTTTGGAAGTGTGAGCTGGACGAGGCAGTTCACTGTAAATAGTTTTGAAATCAACGGCAAGGTTTATTTCTAATAAATCTGGCTTCTCGTTTTTGTATGTTTTATTACTAATCGCTGTCATATTGAACTGAATCTAAGTGTTGAAAATCCCAAAAATGACTTAGTATCTATGTGAGCCACTTAATTAGGACTCAGCTGTTTTTCTTTTGTCATATTATAATTTTTGCTTATTTTTTCGGGCCTCATTTGGAGTTTTATCGAGTTTAAGAAACCTCAGACGGACTTGCTCCATGCTTTATTTTCCAGAGAAACAGACTTAATTCCAGGTTACACATCAACATTTCAGAAACAACTTGATCTTAGAAATATACCTGAAAGGAGATTTTCATATAGAAAATGTTCAACGTATTTGCGATTTGCACTCTGTTCTAAGAAGATGTTCCTCCTCAGGTAATGCATGGGGGACTGTTCAGTGAAGACGGTGTCACATTGGAGGATCTCAGGAAGATTGATAGGAATCGACAACCTCCAGACTCAGGTAGGATCCAAGTCTGTAAGACCTTCTTACGAAACTATAAAACCACAGTGGAATATAGAGAAAGTATGATGAGACGCGTTTTCAAATCTAGAGCAGACGTGGGAAAATGGCTCGTAGGTCCCTGTTTTTGCCTGCTGGTGCGTGTTTGGGAGTCCTCCAACGTTTGACTTCACTGAAATGTTTTGGTTAATCACACTTTGGTCAGGAGGTCTGCAGCTTCTCCAAGAAACAATCTTAGAAGTGTTTCTCCAAGGAAACACAGTTTGAAACCAATATGTGAGAACAACACCATCAGACTTTCTTCTTGACTGTGAGAGTTCAGAAAGTTATTTAAATCATTGTGTTATGAGCGTTTAACACTATATAGTGATTATGGATGGACCTAAAGATTGTTTAAAATATCGTACTGAATTAATTTCCTTGAAACCATATTGAGCACTTTTAAAACCACAATTTCAGAAATAAGAAGGAAAAACCTGTTTCTTGAAAGGATGTAGCTGAAAAGTGACCAAAAAAATGTTCAAATATTTTTTAAAAAGCCTCATGACTATGTAGATAGCTACGACTAAACATGGACTTTAATTATTGTCACTGTTGAGAGCAAACTTAAAATATTATAGTGTGCACAACATTCCTGTGTTAAATATGTATTGTCTAAGGAGAACGACAATATCAAGACATTAAAGTTGTTAATATGTGTTGTTGTGAATTCACTTCAGACTCATTCCTACAGTTACCTTCAAAACCCTTATGCAGGTGACATTTGTTGCATCTCTGTTTATTTCCCTCTAATCTCAACGTTGCCCTCTTACAACTCCTCGTATTTCCACAAAGTTAGATGCATGTACTTCATTTATACTCCCAGTAATAGAAACTCAATGAATGCAGAATGATGAAGGATGGTTCTGTGTGTAAATGTATGAAGAATTGCATTTGAAGAGATTTATTGCCCTCTAGTCGTCAGGAGTGTGAACTACCTGCGACAAAGTAGACTGAGGTGAGCTTTAGTGTGTCGGGGGACATTTGTGATGCAGCAAGGGTTGATCAAGATGGACAGATACAACATTCAGACAGTAGAGAAATTTCAAAGCAGTGGTGCAGTGTGTTTGTTTGGTCTGTGCATTGATAGATTGAACAGATGTGAACAAATTAAACCAGTCGGTCAGAATGGATTCTGTTTCAGTGACTGGGCCCTGCACAAATCATTCAGCTTGTGTCCTGTTGCTCAGAACAGCAGTGATTACTGAAACCTGTGTGATTCAGTTTCTAAGTGTGTTGATCAAAATAATTGTCATCATGGCTAAATGTATATGCTGGATTCAAATGAATGATCTTGGGGTTCTTCAGTATTTTCTTGAAGGGAAATGACAATTTTGCAGGATTGTAAATTAAATCAGGCAATATGGGGTTAAAGGTTGCATGGCACATGTAAGTAAGTAACGCTACACTTCCAGTTAAACATCACTCTTTTATTGAGCTGATATGATTCTAACTTTCTCTCCTCCACAGGCCCCATGTGTGACCTCCTCTGGTCAGATCCACAGCCTCAGGTCAGTGTCCAACCGTTTCATCCTCCCAATGCGCTCACAGGTTCAGGTTTTTTTAATTTCTCTGTTTTTATTAATACTTCTTTACGTCTGCTTGTGTTCTGCAGAACGGCCGGTCGATCAGCAAGCGAGGCGTGAGCTGCCAGTTCGGGCCCGACGTGACAGAGAGGTTCCTGGAACAGAACAAGCTGGATTTCATCGTGCGCAGTCATGAGGTCAAAGCTGAGGGCTACGAAGTCACTCACTCAGGGAAGTGCGTCACCGTGTTCTCGGCACCCAACTACTGGTACGTACTCTGGACAGACAACTTGCAGTGAGGGGGTGCACCGATACCAAGAATTGGGCCGATAACCGATATTTACCAACAATGATCTATCTCAATGTATAAAAGCTTCTCCCATAATCAGCTTTTGGAAATACTGGAAAATTGGTATAAACTGTGAACTAGAACCATCTTTCTTTGCTTATTTCAGTGGAAAACATGTTCTTGGTACAATTTCTATCTAAGAAATATGTCAATTGAGCTGTTTCCTGATTCATTTATTGATAAGTCACTGAGTTAAGTTGTTGCTCCTGGAATTATTTGTACTTTTCTGGGTGGCACTCTTTAAATGAGCAGCTTTGAATGACTTCACGCCGCTCCATCCATGCGTTAGATTGCTGGGGCAAATAGCGCATATCGCAATCCAAGTGTCCTCTTTTGACACTTATGTTTCTTAACAAACTGCTTCGACATGACACCGATATTCATATCAGCGTGATTTTATTGATCAGACGATATGGCGGCTGATATGTTGTGTAGCGCTACTTTGAGTCAGTGAATGTGTCCAGTCCTCACTGTGGTCTCCTGTGTTCTGCTTCCCTGCAGTGATCAGATGGGAAACAAAGGAGCTTATATCCACCTCAGGGGATCAGACCTCAAGCCAGAATTTCACCAGTTCACTGCTGTGGTCAGTATTCTTTCTATCTATTCATCGTTTCAAAACCTGCTGTGACAGTTGTGGATTTTTCAAAAAATAATTTATGTGATCAGGAAGTTTTTCCACCTCATTAAAAGTCTTAAAGAAAGATGTTTAAAGATCTAACAAAGCCCTTTCTTTTGTCAAATAATCATTGCAGAGATTGTGAACATGTAATACTAGCTACAATACTGACATCTACTGGTCTTCAGATGTAATTGCGTTTCCTCCTAATCGACAATTTTCATTAGGAACTTTTAGTTATTTTTCAATAAATATACTGTATGTTAAGTCAATAGTTTGTTTAGACAAGAGCCAAATACAATAGCTGAATCACCTTTGCTAAATTACCTTGTAAAATCCTGTCTGACTTCTATGTAAGAATTCTACCTGAGGTAAACATCCCCCCATGGATTGGTCTTCTGCGCTCCCCCATTCAGTGCAGGTTCTGGGTGACTGGAGCTTTACAGGAAGGCAGGTTACATCCTGGTCAGGCAACCAGACACTTTACATCCACTAACCAGCCAATCACTGATTAACCTTCAAAACATGTCTTTGATCTGTGGGTAGAAACCACTGCGCTGAAAACAAGCAAAGGCAACACAGAAGAGCCTCTGTACCCTGGACTCGAACCGGGAATATTCTCACAGAGCGGCAGGAGTGCACTCTACTCCACTCCCCCGCCCACATTGTGGCCTGATATTTTAATAACCAGCTTTTAATGATTACAGCTCGGTTTCATTGTGGCAGTGGGGAGCATACACAACGCTGCAAAGGACTTCAATCATCAGCTTCAGTTACTATGACAACGAGTTACTTAACTACAGACTTTTACAGCAGTTGAACACACGTCTGGTGACGTAAGCTCACCAGCAGTAAGAGACACCGGGTACCATGTTAATTTCAGCCTGACAGATGAGAAGTGGAAGAGAAATGAAGAAAAGTCCAGAAAGTAAAATGTATTTCTTTTTTGATGGAAATAGAAAACACATGTACATGGAGTTAATGTTTAGAATATAAATATTGATCTCGCTCATGAGTTTCCTCCCACAGTCCAAACACAGGTGTTTCAGGTTGGTCTGTGTTTGACCTTTAACTTTTCCAGAAGCCTCCACAGTCAGATATGATTGGATTATAGCAGTGCTTTAACTTGTGCCTCACATGTGCAGCATTTCAGAATTAAATCACTTTGCTGATTTTGTTGTTTTTACTCATTTTCCCTTCATTTTTGTGCTTCTGAATAGTCTATTTACTATAAAACTAGTTAAAAAAAATGCTTGCTGAGTGAAGTACAATTTGTCTTATTTGTGAAAGTTCCATTTATTTATTTTTTGCTTTTTTTTCCTCGACAGCCTCATCCGAATGTCAAGCCCATGGCATACGCGAACACGCTAATGCAGTTGGGGATGATGTAGTGGCCACGGTAATCCGTGTGTGACGCTGACCTTCCATCGGACCCCAACCCTCCGCGCCACCTCGTTCCCCTCCAGCGCTCGGACGTGCCCTGGTTCATGCCCAGCCTAAGGGATCCCTCGCCCCCTGCAGCCTCCCCTGCTAGTCGTACGCTGAAAACGCGTGGTGTAGTTCACACGGGAAGAGATCACTTAGACCAGCTCAGTCTAGAACTGGACATATTCCTTCATGTCACCGGTCGTAACTGGAAAAACTCCCACTATGATTTGACCAGTCGCCTCCTCATGCGTTCCATCACTGGCTCAAAGAAAAACAACGTTGAGAATTTGACAAGGGCCTCCTTCAAGGCCCTTTTTTTTTTTTTTTAAGATTTCTTTTGCTCAGCAGATGGCATCAAATAGCTGGTGTGTACCAAAGATCTGTAATGAAAATGATTGTTCAGTTGTTCGTTTTTTTTTTGCAATGAGCATCTTAAAACAAGCATCGTATCATTGGCCTCCGTCAAGACTTTAGAGCTTCGTAAACTGATCCAAGAGCATCATGTTCAACAGTGTTTCTCAAACCACTCAACAGTATGCCAGGTTTCCTCTTTTTACTTTACAGGAACAGAATCTGATTCCATATTTGATTCCAGTATGAATAAAAAAAAAAAAAAAAAAAAGGAGATTTCTTGTCTCTGGGTACACTCTAAACGGTGCTGTTTGCCACTAGTGGTGTATTTTAGCTGGTTCAGTCATGTAGCTGGTAACATTTGTTTTGCACTTGCTGCACAGCTTCCTCTCTGGGGAAGGTACTGCTGCTCTCTGTGTGTTCATCCCCGATCGTCCTTGTGCCACTCACCCGACAGCTCCCGCACAGTCTCTTCTCCAAACACTGGCGACACTTAAGTCTCTGATACGTGTCCGATTACTGGTGACTTACTATCAACCCCTTTTATGTGGATTTCTTCAACACATAAACGTCCAAAATGCAATCCTATCTTGAAACGCACAGCTGCATTGTCCAATGGCCCTCAACTTTTTAGATAAAGAAGTACACTGATGTGTATGTATATATACTGTATCATTTAAAGATTCTGTGTATTGTTTGGAGAAAAATTATTGAATAAAAAAAAGCAAGTTCAGTGATTTTTGGAAAACAGCTTGTATCTTTATTTTTTCACTTTATTTTTATTACATGTTTTTCATAATTACATGGTAGGCAAAAAGAAATACACGTAGGTACAAAAAAAAAAAAACAACCTAAACAATAAAACAATTACACATAGTTTATTTACATTTTCTCGGGAGGGGGAGTCAAGTGGAGTATTTTTCTCTTATCTTATGTTCCGTCCTCATGGCTCTAATCTGGAACAGAGTATATTGTGTCATTTAACTAGTTATTAGGGCCAGTATTCATGTAACACACACTATATGTATATATAAATATAATATAAGTAAATATAGTGTGTATCCATGTAGTTTTGATATTTGTCCTTAATAATTTTTAATTAGGTCAGTACATCAAAATAAATAATCCATTTATGCGAGTGATTCGTGAGCTTGTCTTTACTATGGTTCAGTGAGAACGTTAGCTTTTCTATGCTCTTTTTTTCTGCTTCAGTTCCAATTCTGTGTGGAGTTTGCATGTTCTCCCTGTGTGTGATGGGTTTCCTACAGTCGTTTCCACCCACAGTCCAAAAACATGCATGTGAGGTCAATTGGTGACACTAAAATTACCACTTGGTGTGAGGGTGTGTGGTTGTGTGTCTCTGTGTGTTTACCTTGTGATACTCTGTTGACCTGTCCAAGATGTATCCTGCCCTCGCCCATAGTCAGCTAGAACTGGTTCCAGCAGCGCCCTGCAACCCTGAACAGAATAACCAGTGTAGCAGATGGGTGAAACTGAGGCAATAACTATTTCATGAAATATATATTGGCATAGTTTAAATTTAAGAGCTGCAGCACTTCACATTCACGATTGTGTGAATTGTGTGCATGTTT